>PVJO010028687.1:0-17806 GCA_004026905.1 Hystrix cristata
ATATTTGTTGTTACATCTTTTGGGTAGAGGAGGTTTCAGTGAAGTTTACAAGGTGAGTATGAACAACCAGGTAAAAAGAGGACTAAATTATTAACTGTTACCAACTTGGAGGACATTTAGAATAGTTAATTATTGGTTAATAGCTACTGGTTGAAATTCAAAAGCTTTAAGAACCTGTATCTTTGGGAAAACTGCTTCCAATACATGTACGTGAAGAAGGATACAATATTTTACTCTGTTTTCTAGCTTGAAAAATACATAATTATAGATAAAACCAGGAAAAATAATGCTCATTTCTGGGTGGCAAAATTATGGTGATTTTTATTCTAATTCTTTCTACATCGTCCACAATTACTACAAATGAGCAGTGTTACCTTTATTATTATAAATTTTTTTTAAATTAAATAAATATGCCTTAAGTTGTATCTCTTTGTTTTAACACAGTTCTCATCTAAAACAATTTAACACCCTTCCATTCTTACTTAGAGTGCCTCAGTGAGGCCAGCAAAGTAGACTGCTTCACCTCTAGGTTGATTTTCACCGAGTGGCGGATTTAGCCAGTTTTAAATATGTAGCTTCCTAACATATTCGGCAGTTTCTCTACATGTTTGTGGCACCTGGCTTTACAAAGCAGAATCAGTTTATTAAGCGGTCTTCATTGCACAGTTGTGGGAATTCACTCTTTTCTAAAGTGAAGCTTTCACTGTTACGATTTACACCAGTGATGGTGAACCTTTTAGAGCTTTCAGTGATACAAACAGCCTGCTGTGGCACGAGTGCCATAGGTTCATCACTGCTGTGTTATGCCCATGTGACTTTATATTTAAGAAATCTTTTTTTTTTTTTTTTTTTGGTGCCGGGGATCAAGCTCATGCCAAGTTTGATCCCTGGCACCAAAAAAAAAAAAGAAATCTTGAGTAAAACTGATTGTTTTCCTATCAAATAAAAACAGTAAGAGCTAATTCTGTTTTTTTAATTTCTTTTTTTATTTTTCTTTTTTAAATGTTAATTTTCATTATGAATGTATTTGTATATATAATTTAGCTTTTTAACCATTACATGTGCAGTATAGTGGCATTAAGTACATTCACAGTGTTGTGCAGCTGTCATCACTATCCAGAACTATAATGTAATTTTTTAGTGCACTACTGCTTTTGATTTTCTAGTATTTTATTCTGTGCTCATAAATCTGACTTGCAGCCCATGATAGTTATTCTTTGGTGCAAACAGCCTCATGGAGTTTTCATGTCATAGTTACCCTAGCACTTTAGAGTGAATTGTGAAGTTTATTTTTTTCCTGTGCGCTAGCCTTTACATTTAACCAGAGAATAATTGGCTCCTTGAAAGTTTGTTTAGCTGCCATTTATTCATTCATTCATTCAGTCAGTCAGTCAGTCAGTCATTTGGTTTCTTTTTTGAAACAGGGTCTCACTACATAGTTCAGATTGGCCTTGAACTCACTTAAGTAGCCCAGTCCTGCCTCAGCCTCCCAAATGCTGGAATTACAGACGTGTACCACCACGCCTGGCTTAGCTGACTTATTAAAAGCACCTAGACAGGTACCACTTTGGAAGAAAGTTTTGACTATCATTTCATCTCTTTCTATAGATACTGATCGATTCAAATTTTCTCCTTTTTATGTCAGTTTTGATAATTTAATTTTTATGGGAAAATATTCTGTTTCATCTAGAGTGAAACAAATCCATAATCTTAGTCATTTCCTCCTCTTATCAAATATCTGTGTTTCTTATGGAAGAAATCTTCTGTTGTGTTAGAGTAGCACTTAATAAAATTGTGATTTATTCCCAAGTTCCACAAAAACCCATCTGCTAACCATTTTCACATAGCAGTGCTGATGCAGGACCTGCCGGAAGTGGTCTTTGGGGAGAACCTGTCCATTTTTCTGAACTGTGCTGGAGAAGTTTTTACGTGACTAATTTTGGCCATTGTTGGGATTAAAACTTTTCATTTACGTACCATATAGGATTGGGATTAAAGACAGGGCTGGTTTTTGTTTTTCTTTCTCTTTTTGTTTTAATAAACACAGTATACAAAATCACAGGATTATTCTGTAAATTACCAAAGGGTTGTGTCCTGAGGGGTTATTTTGTCCAGGAGGCAAGCATTGTATGACCCAAGGGTTTCAAAATATAAGACTTACTGCATGAAGTCCCAGCATCAGCTGAAGGATGAGAAACAACATAAGGGGAAAAGTTCCCAAGTGAGGACAGATGACACTCCAGAAAGAATATTGTTGGGAAGAGGCTGTGAAGCCCTGGGCTAGCTCTCTGTTTGTGGTGTATGTTTGGGTTTGTTCTCTAAACTCTTTGGTGCCAGCATGTCTGGAGACTTCTAAATTATCTAATCACAAGTTTCAAGAAGATGGTTGCAGCACTGAAGCAAGTATGTGATATGCTGTTGCTTGCTGCTGCTTTTATTTAATACGGTATTTTGGACTTTCTGTCGATTTGTTAAATAGAAACTTTCAAATCAGTTCCCTATAATTCTTGTTAACATTTATCTAGAGTATAATTTATTCCTTTTTTTATAGGCATTTGATCTAACAGAGCAAAGATATGTAGCTGTGAAAATTCACCAGTTAAATAAAAACTGGAGAGATGAGAAGAAGGAGAATTACCACAAGTAAGTAGTATTGAGTATCTGATTTTTCCAAAATTAGTAGTATTACCTATAGTTTAAGTGTTGTGCCAAGAGCTTTAGATGAAATATTACTGATTTTGTCTCATTTAATCCTTCCTCCTAACTGCCTTAGGATAGTGAATATATTCTGCATTTTACTGATAAAGACACTGATATTTTGAATAAGTCATACTGGCTGAGTTGGTATTTAAGTACCAAGTTTGCTTAATCTAAAACCCATATTCTTAACTCTTTCTCCTTCCATTGTATATAAAAATAGCTGTAATAAACAAGTAAAGCCTCAGAAACCATTGTTGCTTGTGTCTAGAAACTAAGAGTATCCTTTCGTCAAGAGACCCTTGGAAGCTGTGGGTGGGGCTCTTTGCTACCCCAGTCATTTCCTTAGGAAAGAGCCAGGTGTTTTGGGGTGCCCCTGGTGTGCCTTGGTGGGACTTAACGTGATTTTTCTGTCAGCCCCTCAGTGCACCACCACCACTTCTCCTCTCCATTGCAGTTTGCCCATCCTAAAGTTCCTGGTTTTCAGTGTCCTACTTGCTATGCTTGCCATCAGTGGTAGCCCTCCTCTGTCCTTGGGATGAAAGGGTTTAGGAAGGTGGTTTCTTTAGAATGAAGTTATTACATATGAAACTATGAATTTCTTTGTTCTGCTTTTGTCAGGTTTTGCCATGTCCTGCCTAGTTTCAGGACACGAGAGTTCATCGCTCACTTGCTTTGGAAGTCCGAGGTTTAAATTTGCTATCGGGTTCCCCCCAGTGCGCTGAGTTTTGTTTCCTTGTTGTAGGTACAGGTATTGAGACAAGTCCTGACCCTGAAAGGAGTTGAGCCCCTTTTGATAAAAACAAATACCTATTGAGGTGGCCTTGTGGTTTTTTGTTTTTGTTTTTTTCCTCTCATAAATAATACTTTGGAAGGGGATAAAAAAAGTGGACTTTGAAGTAGCTGTTTAGTTGATGTCTAAATCTCAAGAGGAAAATCAAGCATTTCTTTAACCAGTTCTTGGGACCTGGACCAAAGCAACTCCTGCTTTATACCTGTTGTTCATCAGGGACCCGAAAATTCTTCCCGTTTCACACAGACTGGCAGTGGTGTTCAGCACTGGGTGAGAGAAGGTTCCTTCGGCACTTAAAGAAGTAGGGCTTAGCAGAGGTAGGAAAAGGGTTGATGTGTGCTTTACACATGGCTCCTTGTGTGTGTATCTTATGTGACAGGCAGCGGCAGTCCAGATGCTCCTGAGGGCAGATACATTGTTATAAGTACATTCCAGTCACTCTACGTGTCCCCACGAATGGCATGCAGCAGTGTGTGCCAAGAGCACTTTAGAGAAGGAAACCACATGTTATTATGGCCATTTATAACTGAGAATTGTCCCAATTGAGGCTCTGAAGAGGGCCTAAAGGTGGGCTGGGCCTATACCTCATGTGCACAAGGCCTCAATCCCCAGTGCCTCAAAAAAACAAAAAAGGGAAAGTGCCTGTGAGTTTTGGACTGGTACACGCTTTTACAAGTGCCCTTAAGGGACCTATTCTATAACTACCTACCCACTGGCCACTTAAAAACCATTGTCTCTACTAGGGAGCAAGTGTTACCAACCTTGAGAATATAGTTCCTCTGCTGAGATTTGTACATATTTTGCCTACACTCAGAATCAAACTTTAAAGCTCATCTTAAAACTGTAATGTTGAATATCATTGTAAGTTCAGGAAAACAGTCTTTTCTTCTAGTCTTTTGAAATAATAAAGGTTTGAAGCCAGTCCTGTGTCCCTGCTTGACAAAATGAGCAAGCAGCGTGTGTTCTGGTGGGTGTGGATTGGGTGTCTTTCAGAGTGTGAATTGAAGGGATCTGTCTAAACTCTTCACCATTCCAGCTCAAGGATGGCAGTGGTGCCTTCCTACTCTGTTTCTTTGTCAGAGGAAGAATTATGGCTCCCAAGTCCCATCTGTGGAGCCCTCTGGGCTGGGGCCATTTCCCAGTTGACAGACACCGGGCAGGAAGGGAATGTACAAAATTCTTGTGACCTCCCTTCTTGCTTAGGAGAAAATTCTTCAACACTTCCACTTTTCTTTGAAAGATCTTGCTTTCTAAGTGAAATGAACTCATACTGTGGATTTCAGGCCATAGATAACAGTGAATTGGCAAAGTGTCATTAATATCTTTGAATTTAAAGAAAGCTTAGATTAAACACATAAATTTTGAAGAGTGCTTTAAAAATTCAGAGTTAAGGATGTAGCCCTGGTTTCTGGTCCCCAGCACCAGCAAAAAGATAACAAAAACAAAAGCATCATTAAAACTAATACTGAAAAAAATAGTAGATTTCAATGTTGTGGTAATTTTGATAAAATATGAAAATGGTAAAAATAAATAAATAAAAATATGAAAATGGTAAAAATAAATAAATAAAAATATGAAAATGGTATTACCCTGTATAGTAAGGTCTTTCACTTGCTTTTGCAGTCTTTGGGATGATTTCCCAGTCTCATTAAGAATCAAATCATTTATGTGGGTTAAAAAAAAAAGAAAAGAAAAGGTTGTTTTGTTGAATTTTGCCGAAGGAACCGCTGAGCTAGAAGCCAGCCCGTTTTGTTGAATTTTGAATTCTATGCTGCTTTTTCTTTTCTCTGTTGCTTCTCCCACAAATTTAAATTGATTGTATTACTTTTACGTTATGAAACTATTAGTGTTGCTAGATTTCTCTAATGCCCCAAATGCACTCTACAGAGGAAAAGTTTTATATAAAGGTTCTTGAAGAAATGTCTATAAAATAGCATATTATAGTCTTCTTTCTAAGAAAAAAGCAAGCATTATGTACATATATATCCATCTGTAGGAGAGTAACTTCCGTGAGTTTCTTCCACTTTTTATTAAAATTGCTATTTACAGTGTATTAAGCTTTTGGATACTAAAGTGAACATTGAACAGACAAGAGACATAGCTGAGCCATTGCCTTACTGAGTGGGGACCTGCAGCGCACTCTGAGCTTGACATGTGTTGAAGAGTGCTTTCAGTGATACTAAGCAAGTTCTCTTAGCTGGCAAGAGGACTTCACATGACACTTCCTTTGATTGTTGATTTTTCCTGCCTCTAGTTTTCTTTTCTGTGTACCTTTACAGAAAAATTTGTCTTTTATTTGGAATGCACAAAATGAAGATTTTAAAACGAAAGAACAGAGAATTTCAGAGTTACAAAGCATGCTTGTGTCAAAAGTAACTTGAAGTGATCTGTTCAGTCCATAGGTTTCTAAACTACTTTTTAAGCATCATCACCAAATAGAATGGTTCATAGAATTTTGATATATTCAGAAAGACAAGTGCGAAGCTACTTTGGGTGAAATAGGGATTTGGGCCAAAGCTGCATGTGCTCAGCATCTGCAGGAACACACTTCTTTCTAAACTTGCCACCCACTAAGGAGAAAGCTGAACCTCAAGGAGCCATCCCTTGTAGTATGTGTCTGACACTGCTGTGCCTTGGTGTTGGCCTGTCTTTTCTCTGCAGAAAAAAATAAGGATGATGAAGCCAGGAGTGCCTGCTGGTACATACCTGTAATCTCTGCACTTGGGAGGCTGAGGCAGGAGGATTGCCAAGAGTTTGAGGCCGCGCTACATATTGTGGTCAAGGTCTGCCTGAACTACATAGTGAGGGTCTGTCTAAAAATAACGAAATAAATGATGATGAAGTGAAGCATCTGAAGAAGCAAAGGTGATCAAAAGTGATAGTTTGAAAAACAAGCTCACAGTTATCAGTTCCCTCTTTCCAGATTTTTTTCTTCAGCTTTTCTTTAGTTGGGTATTTTCTGTATATTTTTGGTATATTAGAGCATACCAGTGTCAGAAAGCATCTTTTGTTTTGTTTTCTTTTTTTGAGACAGAGTCTAGCTGTACAGTTCAGGCTATCTTTGAATTTATTATGTAGCCCAGGCTGGCCTTGAACTTGCAGTGATCCTTCTGCTTCAACCTCCTGAGTGCTGGGATTACACCGTGCCCAGTTTATGTTTTCTTGAGACAGGGTCTCACTATGTAGTTTAGGCTGGCCTTGAACTAACTGTTGCCAAGGCTGGCCTCAAACCCACAGCAATCCTCTTGCTCAGCCTCCTGAGTGCTGGGATTACAGTTGTGTACCACCACACCTAGTTCACTTTAAAAAACAGGTTTTATTATTTTGTCCAAAGGTCCCCGCACCCCTCTTTTGGGAATGGAATCCGGAGCCTCATACATGCTAGGCAAGAGCTCTACCACTGAGCTATATCCCCATTCCTTTTTATTATTTTAAATTTTGTGACAGGATCTTGCTCAGTTGCCCATACTGACCTCCACTTGGGATCCTCAAGCCTCAGCTTCCTAAGTAGCTGGAATGTAAGCACATTCCACTCCGCCTGGCCTGAAAGTTTTACTTTTCTAATTCCTACCTTATAAAACATTACAAACTAAAAGATGCAACAGATTATTTAAAGTGATTTCCAATTTCTGTCTTTATAAATTAGAGTGAAATAATTTAAAAACTATTGGTGATAATATTGTATAAACATGTTCTATAATTCTTTTAAAATTTATTATGTGAATATCAGGTTATATAATGCATTTTTGTTCATAATTTTACTAAATTATTTTAAACTAGAAAATGTTTTAAACAAAAGATACTAATATAGTCATCGACAGTATCTTTGGGGTGTTGGTTCCAGGACCCCCATGGATACAGAAATCTGCAGATGCTCAAGGCTCACGTGAAAGGACATAGTGTTCACAAATAACCTGCACACATCCTCCCATAGACTTTAAATCATCTCTGGATGATTTAAATACAACAAATACATAACAATACAATAAATTACTATGTGAATAGTTTAAAAATCTGTATGTGTTCATTACAAATAGTTTTTTTTCCCCAAATGTTTTCTGTGTGTGGTAGATCGAATCCATAAATATAGAGAGGTGACTGTACATATATTTACATTATCAGTTCTAAGAAAACTGGGATTTTCTTAATATTTTCTGCAAATTTCACATTTTCTTAGAACAAAGGAAAATTAATAGCATGTTAAGTTTTATTTGTAAGAAGTAAGATTTTAAAACAAAAATATAAAAGTACTGCCAATTAATTTATGTGTTGGGTACCCCTTAATCCGTGGAGTTTACAAGCTAAATTTGACCCCCTTGATGTAATGATAGGAAAGAAACTCCACAGCTATGAAGTATGTCCACTGAAGTATCAGCTTTAGGGAAGAGAGAAAAAACTGTAATTTTTTAATCTTTGATATTTGGGTATAAACATAAAAGCTGTGATCGTCATAGAAAGAACTTGAAAGGAATAAAAGTTTGGCATCCATTCATTTAACAAATATTTGGGTACCTACTATTTTCTCAATGTCTTGGTAAATGCCAGCAGAGAACATAGGATGAGGAAAAAGAAAAAATAAATCAGAGGGCCAAGATGGATCTGAATGAAATGCACATGTGGAAATGGTGGAAAAAAGAGACTGTTCTAAAGCATTTTTGAAGAGTTTTTTTAAAAACAAGCTAAAATGCCTTCTTGTTAATTTTCCATTTTTTTTACAGGCATGCATGTAGGGAATACCGTATTCACAAAGAATTAGATCATCCCAGAATAGTTAAGCTATATGATTACTTTTCACTGGACACCGACTCGTAAGTACTTTATCCATTTTATTTTATTTTCTTAAAGTGTTGAGTGTTCATACAATAGAACTTAAATCTGGGTCCAGGACTTACCCTCTGAAGGAACCACAAATATATAAATTTATCAGCAAATGATCATAGATAAGTTGAGTTTTGGGTTAGCTGTACATCTCTGGGCCAAAGGACATGTGTACTTCCTGCTGGAAATGTTTTAACTATCAGCTTAGTTGGGGGGGGTGCTTTTTTTTTGGTGCAGGGATCAAACTCAGAACCTTGCACTTGCTAGGCAAGCATTCTAACCACTGAGCTAAATTCCCAGCCAAACTATCAGTTTAGTTAAAAGCTAAGTACAAGCTAATTTGTAGTGTTGGCCAGTTTCCATGGTGTAAATACTGTCATGTCCAGATTTGAGCTGTCAACTTTTTCAAATTCACATACTGTATGACTCACCCATTTAAAGTACATAATTCAGTGGATTTTAGTATATATTCACAGATATGTGCAACCACTGTAAAAGCAAACTTTTGAACATTTCACAACCTTAGAAGAAACCCATACCTTTTACTGTTTTCCTGTTTTACCACTCTTATCCCTTTCCCTCAGCCCTAAGCAACCACTGCTTTTTGTTTCTGTAGATTTCTTATTCCGGACTTTCACATAAATGGAATAAAATAGCATATGATTCTCTGTGACTGGCTTCTTTCATTTGGTATTATGCTTATAAAGTTCATCTAGGTTCATCCATTCCCCTGCCAATGGATATTTGAGTTGTTTCTGCCTGTGGCTACTGTGAATAATGCTGCTGTGAACACCTGTATACAAGTACTTCTTTTGAGGTGGTCATAGTGGTGCACACTTGTGATCCCAGCACTTTGGGAGGCTGAGGCGGAAGGATCGATCACAAGTTCAAATCTAGCCTGGGCAACTTAGTGACTTAGTGAGTCCCTGTCTCAAAATAAAAAATAAAGAAGGGCTGAAGATACAGCTCAGTGCAAAAGCCCTGGGTTCAATCCCTAGTACAAAAAAAAAAAAGAAAATCATCTGTATTATAGTGTATGTATCCATGCTTTATTTCTTTTTATGACCAAATAATGCTCTGTTGGGCCACTGTGTCCTGGTCTTCCATGGTGGTCCACCCTCACATGGTAGTATCTACTTCTTTTCCTACTTCTACTTGGCCCAAACTTTCTGCAGAGCCTGTTTCTTTTCCTACTTCTAATAAAACTTTGCTACTGGGGAAAAAAAATACTGTTGTATAGATTTACCACATTCTGCCTATCCATTTGTCCTCAAATATTGTAATAACCAGCTCACAAAATTTCCTGAAAAATGTATCAGTCAGTTCTTCAGAACTGGCACAAGTTAGTGCCAGCATTCCACTGCCACAGCCCAGTGAGTGTGGACTGTTCAAGAGACTGCTCCATGCCAGACTCTAATGATCTCTTCAGACGTTAGGAAAGTACCAGAAAAGTGATGTTGTCCTAGAGTAGTGGTGGTGACCCTGTGGCACACGTGCCGCAGTGGGCTGTTTGTATCATTGAACACTTTAAGAGGTTCACCATCATTGTCCTAGAGCTAGAGGTCGAAGCCAGTGTCCAGTGCTTCAGACTGAAATGTAGGTTCATAGGCTCTCAGAATGTCAGAATTGATAGGGTCTCAGAGTCCAGCCTTCTTATTGTACTGGTGGATTTTGAGAACCAACAAGGTGAAATGACTTGTGTTAAATCTTTTATATTGTTAACCTGGTATAGATAAGTACATTTTAGAGCCTCTGGCTTTACCCAGGAGTTTAGAGATATTTCAGCATTTAGAAAATATTTTTCTGTGGAAGTCTGGCCTGAATCATGAGGAAATATTGTGTTTTAGATCTGGCCTGCAGTTGTCCCTCAGCCTCTTAGGGTGAGCCAGGAATTTGGATCTGTTCATCCAGCAGTTCCCTCAGATGTCTACACAAACAGCAGGGGTCACATTGAAAATACTCCAGAAAGACCATGTTCCTTTTAGAAACAGGACATGTCTCCTCTTCCGTGTGCTCAGGATTTTCACGTTTTATTAAGGAGCCCTTTGTACCAGGCATAGCCATGTGAATTTTGCATGGAGTAGAGTTCAGAAAAATAATCTAGTTAGAGGGCAGGAATGACATAACTGGGGGAAGTCTCCAAAAAGTAGCATCACCTTTTGCTTTGATTAGATTTCTTGAATACTAGGTTATGCTCCTCTCTGAAATACAAGGACTGAAACTAATTGAAAATAGACATAACAAATTGGATTATCTGCTATTTTTAACTATATACATACTTTCCATTAATATGATAAATTGAGTTGTTTCTATACTATTCTTATTTGTTCTCCCTATTGTATATATGATGAATTTTCACCAAAAATAAGTCAGACCATTGTTTTTTGTTTGGGTTTTTTTGTTTTGTTTTGTTTTGTTTTGGTGGGAGGGTGCTGGGGATTGAACTCGGGTCCTTGCACAGACCATCATTTTAGAATGTCTTCAAGACTTGTTTGGGTTATTAAAAGTGAAATTTTATTTCTAGCTTGTATTTGGGTCAAAGAATCAGTCCACTAAACATAGGAGTCTGTCTCTGATTTCAGCATCACAGATCAGAGAATATATGTATTTCATTTGATCATTCACAAATGCAGTGCTAGCAAGCTGGATGCAATGACGCACATCTGTAATCCTAGCACTTGAGAGGCCGAGGCAGGAGAATTATCATGCGTTGGAGGCCAGCCTGGGCTACATAAGTGAGTTCAAGGCCAGCCTGAACTACTTAGTGAGATTGGCTCTCAAAAAACCAACCAAACAAATAAACAAAAAACCCTCAAATCAAGTATAGTGCTAACCTGCCCTGCTGTGTTTCATAAGCATAAACTATTGTTCCGTTTAGTATTACACAAGACCATGTGTGTTCAGTCAGTCGAAGTGCTTTTCAAAGGCACTTGTTGCCCAGAGGCCTATAGCACTAGCCTTATGCCTGCTTGCTTTGTCTGTTCCTCAACCTTCCCTGCTCTATATCTACGGGAGGTAAGGGTGGTTAACTCCTCCTGTACACTGTGCTTCCAGGCTTGTGTCAGTTGGTATCTGGCTGAATTCTGCCAACGAGGGGGAGAGAGAGAGACAGAGAGAGTGAGTGAGTGTGTGTGTGTGTGTGTGTGTGTAAGTAAGTAAATGTGCACGTGCTGACCCTGGATTCTGGTTGCTCCTTCTCTTCCCTCTGAACCTCTGGCCTTGGGTACTAATGGCTTCCTGCTGTGGATGACCACTAGGGTGCTTCACAAGCTGGTTTGTCGTCTCAGCTCTTCCATCATCTATGTGATGAGTTTCCTGAATTAAAGCTCCCTCTCTCTTACTCAGATAATTTCTATTTCCCAATTATACCCTGACTTAAGACCCACATTGTCCCAACTTGGAGTAGTTCAAAGATAATTCATCTCAGGGCTATTCAAGCAGTTCAGGAAGTTTTACATCAGTTTATAATACCTTGGAGAGTAGACACATGACCTGTAATGCCACCTGTGATACGTAGTTTTAAATGTGGGTTTGTATGATACGTTGACATAAATGAAGGAGACCCCCCCCCCGCAGTGCAATGAAGTGACACATTTGTGCATTATTGTTCCATACTAACAGGACATGAGTAAACAACTCATTCTTAGGCCCTGGGCAAACTTTAGATTGCAGTCTCAGCACTCAAGTTTATATAAAATGTTTGTGATGAAAATTGTATGCCTGAACACAGTATTGTTGTTTAGAAATGGTACAATATGTAGGCTTGTAAAGGAGCTCTTTCTGAGCAAACATCTAGTTAGCATATGTTAGAGTTCTTGTCAGTATTCTTAGAGTCTAGATTCACGAAGAGATAGGCCAAGATGAACTTTGGTACAACCCATGTCGCCATGGAGTGAGTGGAGGCTCTTCTCCAAGAGAGCACTTTTTCTTCTGTAAACCACTCGGGTAAGCTGGGGATGGTAGCACACACATGTAATCCCAGCACTGAGGGAGGTTGAGGCGAGAGGATTACAAATTCGAGTCCTGCTGAGTAATTTAGGGAGACCCTTTCTCAAAATAAAAACATTTAAAAAGGGGATTGGGATGTAGCTCAGTGGTGGAATGCCCTGGGTTTGCTCCACAGTACAAAAAAACAAAAAATTACTTAGATAGCTGACAATAAGTAAAGAATAGAGGAATGTTTTAAGGAAGAGGAAAGGAAAAGCTAATTACCTAAAGTTTTGCTGGGATTGGTTTACATAATCTTAATCTGCTTGTTCTTGTCTGATGGTTAAATGATGGTTTAATTTGTCTTTAGGTTTTGTACAGTATTAGAGTACTGTGAGGGAAATGATCTGGACTTCCACCTGAAACAGCACAAATTAATGTCGGAGAAAGAGGCCCGATCCATTATCATGCAGATTGTGAATGCTTTAAAGTACTTAAATGAAATAAAACCTCCCATCATACACTATGACCTCAAACCAGGTATGTCTAAACTCTTAGGAGACAGTATTAGTAGCTTTTCGTTCTTCTAAGTGACTTTTAATTTAATAAAATTACAGAATTTAACAGGAGCCAAGAAGTGCTGGTAGCCTTGCCTGGGTAGATGTGGGAAGAAAGGAATTCTTGCTGCACAGCTCTGGGGTAGCAGGGTGGGTCAGATTAAACACTCTGGAGAAACAGTGCTTTTGTCTGCAGAACAGGGTAGTTCATGATGTCAGTCCCATTACAAAAGAACTGTTCTAGCAAGTTCAGTTTTGTTTATTCCCATTACTCACATGTATAACAGTTCCTCTGCTCCAAGTCTCCTGGACAAGTGCCCCAAATTAACAATTTACCTTGCACATAGACCTCCTAATTCCTTAAATTTTGAGCAGAATATTTCATCTTTTTGTATGATTACCATCTTTGATAGTCCTCAGCAAAGAGTAGAGGGCAGGTACACGTCTTACCGCTTTTTTTTATTATCTTCACCTGTCTTTCAGGAGTCTGTATGTGTTCATGTGCACAATTGTAACCAGCTTAGTTTGGTTATTAGGAAGATAGTTCCCAGTTACGTCTGGTGTAGCAAAATTGTTGTTTGCTTTATACTTCTCTTTACTCTTTAGCTGCTAGTTATTTTTTGTTTTGTTTTATTTTTTTGGTGGCTACATATTAAATCTATTCACTGTTCTTTAATATTCTGATATAATTCAGATGAGTGAAAAATTATAATGAAGCTGTTTTTTTTAAAGAATGGCTATTGTGTAATCAGATTTTCCATCGTTGAATTTGACCCACTTTATTGCTATATGAGCTGTAGGTGGCACTGTGGTACTAGCCTTGATTTCTTTGCATGTTTTCTTTGATTCCCACCTCCACCCCCCACTACTGTTCTAAACAGGATAGTTAGAGATTTCACCAAAAGGTCAAATGAAATGTTCCAATCATTTTTTACTAACTGTGCAAGTGATATTTTCCTTTGGCAACTTATTTTTATTTCTAATACTCATAATGGTGCTTTGGGCACATTAAGTAGGTAATTCTTGGAAAACAGAAGTTTCCAGCAAATACAGAGGACTCTTTCCCCAACATCTGGAGTTAGATTGCTTTATTCCAAAGAGTTATATGGTTGTTTATGCATGTAAGAGTTGAGTTCAGTTCTTCTCATTTTATTACTTTGGATTTTTCTCTTAATGAGTCGGCTTATTTATGAAGATTTTTATCTTTTTAGGTAATATTCTTTTAGTAAATGGTACAGCGTGTGGAGAGATAAAAATTACAGATTTTGGTCTTTCCAAGATCATGGATGATGATAGTTACAATTCAGTGGATGGCATGGAGCTAACATCACAAGGTGCTGGTACTTACTGGTAGGTATCTAGGAGGTCTGCTAGGTTGGCTGACAGAGATGCAGCTGTGCCGTACTGAAGCCTTGGTAATTAACGATGAATTTCTATATATTGTATGCCACAGCAGACATGTTATAACCATATTTTTAGCAGTTTGACTCTTTGTATTAATGTCTTTTTTTTTTTCTTTTTTTTTTTCTTTTTCTCTTCTTCCTCTCTTGAAAACCCTAGAGAGAAAGAGCTTGTGTCTGGCCAGGTCTTGGAGTTGTGTTTCCCCACAGGGCTGGCGGGACAAGTCAGTAGAGAACCTGGTTGCTCATGTGGTGTATATAAAGAATGGCTCTGAATTCTTTTCAGTACAAATCAAAGTCTCTCTCTTCATGGGTTAATGTGATGAGGGGTTTGTTTCTAGAGTTGCCTGAGGATGATGGACTCTCAAGAATTAAGGAGTTGTGAAGATCAGGATGGAAAAAAACCACAGCATGCCATGAAATCTATACAGGAAAAAGTGAGCACAGTTTACCAGAAGTTTATCCATGTCTGTTAGCCATGTTCTAAGAGGTTTTGAGGCACGTTTCTCCCTACCATCTTTTGTTACTTGTCTCCCCCCCACCCCCCTACTCAGCTAGCTGTGCCACCAGTTCTATAATCTCCTGTTTCTTCCTATTATTTGTTCTCCCTACTATTACTTTTGACAGTCGGAACCATAAAATATACCTGGGGCCAAAGCATTTAACTTTGTGGTGTTAAAGTGTGTTAATAAAGCTTTCTTTTCCCTTCTGAAGTAGTTACACAAAGCCCCATATATGTGATTCTGAACCTGGAGAAGTCTCCTTAGAACTGATGGAGAGGTACTCCAGGGTCAGGGGGTCAGATTCTTTACTTCTGGGACTAGAGGCCCTGGGCCTTAGCAGAATACCGACTATTTTAGGAACGAGGGACTTGAGAAAACAGATAGGCAAGAGGGGCAGGCCATTCACAACACGTAACATGAGCCTTGATCTCAGTTGATCCTGCTGATAACACCCAAATGCACAAAACTCTGCTTTCTGTTGCTCCTTATTGTTTGTAGAGATGGTACCTGTAGTAAAAAGTCAGTCCCTAAATTAAAGCTTTGAAATTCTAGGTTTAAAATAGAAGCTGCATTTACAGTGTTTATTCACTGTGGTGGTTATTGTGGGTTAATGTCCCTGTCACTAAGTAATGCAAAAACACCTGCTTTTGGAAAGTTGGGGAAGAGTTCTGTATCTCTACTGTATAAAATAACTGGAACTTGGATTTGAATTTTGTGTTTAATACCTTGTTCTTTTTTGGGGGGGGTGCTGGGGTTTGAACTCAGGGCCTTGTGCTTGCTAGGCAAGCACTTTAACCACTGAGCTAAATCCCAGCCCCTAATACCTTGTTCTTTTTTAAAGGTGCAATTTTTTCATGTTTAAAATAGTTATCTTGTTGCTATTTAGTGCTGTATTTGCCTAGCTATAAAAATTCAGCATTTAGAATTTAAATAACAGTTGTATGTTTTGCTTCAAAGTAATATTTCGGGGAGGATGGAGAAGTGTATATTACCATTTGGGGGGCTTAGGGAAGTGTGTGTATATGAGCAAAGATTGGCTACATGGTGGTGGTTATTGAAGCAGGATGATGGTTACTTGGGGGTTTGTTTTACTATACTTTCTACTTCAGATTATAGTCGAAGATTTTTCATAATGAAAAGTAAGAGAGGGGGCTTCTGAGAAAATTAAATTTTATGAATTCCTATGAAGGTGTGAAAAGTATCATTCTTGGTGGAAACGTCATTGTCACCATCCTCCCAGTGTCATTTTTTTAAAAATGATGATCCAGAGAGATATGAATAATGAATAGGCTGGGAAGATGGATATCTTCAGTGACTGCAGCTTTTAGTTATTCCTGAATGCTTGTACATTGACTACTTTAAAATAAATGAGCCATAGACTATGCATTGAACATCATTTCTTCTACTGAGGACTTTATCGTGCTGGGAATGCAACTGTGGTTTAGTTTTGTTTTGTTTTAAACACAGTGTAGTGTAGTAACAAAGAACTCTTTACTTTCCCCCTCAAAGCCATAGATAGGAAATGAAGGCACTTGTTGTTTTTAGTATTATTTGGGTAATGAATTAGTTTTTATTTCATTTACAGATCAAAAACTAAGACCTAGAAGGTGATTTACCAGATTTGTACTGTGAATTTAATTAATAGTGTCTTCTATATTCTAAAAATCTTGCTAAATTATCACTCTGCCTTTGTGTGGGTTTACCATCCCTTGTTCTTCTCCACTACCTCCACAAAAAGTTACAAATGCATTAAAATAGTCATTTAGAATCAAGGTTATATTTGTTATTTATCCCAGATTGTATTTACATTATGTATATTAAAGAATCAAGAACTATGAAAACTAGTGTCCAGGGAGGTGTTAGTGGGGTTTGAAAGAGTTGTTCTTTTTATATTTTTTTCTTTTTCCCATATTTTTATGTATTTCTCTTTTTTCCTTCTTAGCTAAGTTCTAAATCTATACTTTAACTGTTTTAGTGTGAGTTGTTTTGGTTTGGTTTGGTTATTTTTGCCTGTGTGTGTGCTGGGGCTTGAACTCAGGAACTTGCGCCTGCCAGGCAAGCACTAACCACTGGGCTAAATCCCCATCCCCGGTTTTTGTGGTTTTTGTTTTCTTTAGTGCTGAGGATCAGACCCAGGACCTTGCGCATCTGAGCACATACTCTACCACTGAACTATACCCCCAGTCCTCCGTGTGTGTTTCACCTGAAGTTTTTTGTGTGTGTGTGTGTGAAATAATCTAGTCAAAGGTCTTAGTCATTTGAGAACGTCTGCTAAGAAAAATAGGAAAACTGAAGTAACTGACCAAGTTATTTTTATATCAGGAGCACACCGGGGTCCAAGTTATTTTTTAAAAAGGCAGGCACAGTGGCACACACCTGTAGTGCCAGCTACTTAGGCTAAGGAGGGAGGATCTCTTGAGCCCTGCATTTTGAGACCAGCTGGGTGACAGAGCGACACCTGGTTTTACAAGACAAAGAAGAGATAAGGTGGCAGGGCTGTCTTGTGGGACTACATTTGACAGAGATGGTAGATAGGAGAAGGAATATTTTCTGCCTCTTACTTTTGTGGTTCCTTCAAGCTGTATATTTGGATTTTTATATCAGGAGCACCACAGTAGGGTCCAAAATAGAATTTTCTACAGAATGGATTTTGCCGGCACAAAATCTGCAGACATTGCTGTTATCTTCAGAATTCTGCCTTCCAGCTGTGCAGAGGCTAAAACCTCCAGGCAGGTTTATTTGGTTTCCTGAATGCATAGAGGCATTTATCTTCCCTACTATATAATGGGGTGTGGTCTGTCCCTCGGTTTCTTTAGAAATTAGCATTTGAGGGTAGGGAAAGAATTTAAATGAGAATAGAATTGTGCTAACAACTCGTTCATTTGACTTGATGCCTTATTTGTTCGCAAGCCCTGATCACCCTTAAAATATAAAATATCTTCTGATAATTTGGACTTCAATATCACCCTTGGTTTTTTTGAGGGGGCTACTGGGAATTGTACTCAGGGCCTTATACTTGCTAGGCAAGCACTGTACCACTTGAGCTTAAGTCCCCAATGCCTCACCCTTGATTTTATACTGAAGTTATTTCAGGTCAGGATTTCCAAAAGA
>PVJO010028688.1:0-17802 GCA_004026905.1 Hystrix cristata
GTGAGTTGGTAGAGGGATGGATGGATGGATGGATGATTTATAGAAGAAGAGAAATGGGCAGGAAGAAGGGTAGGAAGGGGAGGGGAGGAACCAAGGGATAGAGGGACAGAGGGAAGGGAGAGAGTGGATGAATTCATAGATAAATGACAGAGAGATAAATTAAAAACAGGTAGGTGTTTCCAGCACTTCTTTCTAACTCAGTGAATGAGCTCTGCCCCTTGCAACAAAAACAAAAGCTTGGAGAACAGCCCACTGATTTGAAAGCCAAGTTCCGAACTCCCAGCGCCTCAAGAACACACACGGCTGACCCTACACGAGCTTACAGATGGCAGGCTGAGGACCAGCGTGCCCGTCCCCGCCTCTTCTTGGCCCCACTCCCTTGGACAATGTGGGGCTCGCATGAGGGAATCCAGCAAGAGAACGACACTCCAGGGAGCACCCCCGGCTGTAAATTCCGAGGAACATTACAAGCAACTGAAGGAAACTCTTGCGATTTTGTCAGCCACAAACGGCTCCAAGGAAAGTCTGGGTCAGTTGTCAGACCTGGCAGGATCTTCCTCCGTGGCAGAAGGACAGTGGCCATGAAAAGGTCAGTTTTTCTTCCCCGTCTTCCCAGAGGAAAGAGCCCCGCGCCTCGAAGGTTGTGTTTTCCCCACCTGTGGTTTTATGGTCAAGCTAAGTCAATAAACTGAAATACAGCTTTGGTGCAGATGATTCGCAAAGAGGAAAATAGCAATTTCGCCTTCAAAGGACAGACCGCAAAGCCAGGACATGAGCGTAATGTTTCTGGGCTGCCCCGGGTGAAGGCTGGACTGAGGGCATCAAAGGGCCAAGGTCCCCACAAGTGCCGGGGCGGTGGCGGGTGGCTCAGGCTTTGGCAATGGGGGTCACCTGTTGCCTCAAGAAGACAGCAGGTCATTAGTGGGCAGAGCGGCTGCAAACAGGAGGGCAGAGCTGTGTGCTGGTGCCATTTACGGGCCATGACAGTCAGTACACAGATCAAGGGAGGAGGTCATTGGGAAGGAGGAGGGCCACCTTCTGTATCATACAGCCTTGCTTCACCCTCTGCCCGACTGCTACATCCTTCTGTGGCTTTAGGCAAGCCATTCCTCTTTTCTGAGCCTCTATTTTCCCAGTCACAAAATGGGCACAGTCATGCTGCCCTGCTTCTCTCACTGCTCTGATAAAGAGGGAATGTGAGATTGACTCAAGGATCCAGCAAAAATCACCTGACAAGGTGACTTGCGGCAAGTGAAATTGCCAGAGCAACCTTATCACCAACTGTCCTAGTGTCTTGGCTGGGGTGGCTTCCTCTCTTCCTGCCCAGATTAGTCTTACATACTCCCTGCCCTGCCTGGGCTCCGTGTCACCTGCCTTGGTGTCTGAGGACTATGACAGTTTTGACACAACCCTGAGACTCCGTGGTAACAAGACACAACATTTCACATCCACCCTGCCTAGTTACTCGCTTCTGTATCGCCCTAGCACGACCTTGCACAGAAAGGCGTTCACAGGCCATCCATGCACAGCGGAGGCTGTATTTCCCTCCACCCAGGGAAAATCTACACAACGCCAAAGGGTTTATTTTTCTAGGATTAACACAATGACAGGGAATCAGCCATATATATTGTTGAACATGACGAGCCAAATATTTTTCTGTAATTTCTACAACAATATGAGGAAAGCTGAAAAAGAAAAGCAAAAGCAGCCGGCATTAGGCCTGTCTTTGCAGGCGCCTGTCTCCAAAAATAACAGCCGTCCCTATGAATTACCCACAACACCGCTCGCAAGACAGTTGCTTGATACAAGAAGTGGAACATATGAGCAGGAGCTTCCCGAGAAAAAGAGGCTTAGGGAGGACAGACTGACCCAAGACAGACGCCCCAGGCAGGGGCAAGTTCTCAGCTGCCAGCCAGTGCGGTGTGCCCTTCCTGCAAAGCAAAAGAGGTCACAAGAGATGTCATCCCAGCCCTCCGTGACCCAGAACATTGAGACCAGGGGCGAGGGCCATGTGGATTTGGCAACCCGTGACCTGCAGCACTTTCAAACAATGCATTAACTCCTGGGCCCAAACCCATGAAATAACACTGGGAGGGCAGATAGGAAGCCAGAATCTAGGAAGAGATGAGAGGCAGAAAGAAAGCCGGGTGGGGGGAACAGAGAGGCCAAGGACAGGATCAGACAGGGTCTGCCTGTCACGGTCTTGTGGTCGGAGTCTGCCGGCCCCAGGGTCGTCTGCAAGCACCCAGCTGCCACGCAGGGAGCCTGGCACCAGGGGATGGGAGGCACGCTCAGGGCAGGAAAGAATGAGCCCTGGGTTGGGAATCCAGAAAGCAGAGTTCTGCCCTGGGTCCCCACGCACCACTTCTGTGGCCTGAATCAGTCACATCCTGCCCAGACCAAGGTATCCTCAACCTCATGAGGGTGTTGTAGAAAAGAAGTGAGACCCTAAGAAATGCAATGGAAGGCTAGAAGCTGGGGTCTAAGAGCCAGTCCCTCACCCTCTGGACCCCAAGCTGAAGGTGGTCTTGTGAGGCCCGGAAGAGAGCCCTCCTGCACACAGTCAGAAGGGGACTCGAAGAGTGGCAAGTCTGACCTTCTGCCACAGGCAACAAGACGGCAGAAGGTGCAGGCCTCCCAGGTCCCCGAGACATCGGCCGCCTGTGGACCCACATCCCAAATGAAGGAGCTAAAGCTCAGGTTTGGAGACAGCAAGGGACAGCATCTGTTTGGAGTCTCAGAGGACCAAACCAAAGCCACAGTGGATGCTCGCTGGAGTCGTACATCTGCTTAGCAGAAGGAAAAACTTCCCACCTGTCCAAGTGGTCGACATGGCAGTGGGGACCCAGGCCACCCAACTTTGTCCTTCTGCTCATAACCTGTTCTCTCCGACAACCTTACTTTACCACGAAGGTATCTGAAAAAAGAAGAGACGAGTGTGGGGGGGGCACACAAGGAATTCTCAGACTGATGGAGAAGCGGAGGCTGAGACCTAGAAGACTGGATTGAGGTCATGAGAGCTAGGCAGGCCGGCGGACTTGAGGGTTCAGTGAGAGAGGAATGAGGCCCAAGAGAAGGCCAGAAAGGAGGGCTCCCCGCAGGAGGCAGATCCAGGTGGTCAGTGCTGGCCCAGCCCACCTGTCCTCCTAAGTGGTATGGACCCAAGTGAGACATTGAATAAAGAAGATGGTCAAGGCCCAAGGCCCCAGAACATCTTGCTAGGCCTGGGGTGCAGGAAGGAATAAGACACAGTCCAGCCCTCGAGAACTGGTCTTTCGGTTCCTGGGAACCAGCGCAGGGAGGGAGGGCTCCTGCTCCCCTGGAGGAAGGCAGTTTCCGCTGGGAAGTCAGGGATTTGAAAGAAGCATGAGACAAACACCAAATGTTTTACCACTGGAAATTAAATTGAAAATGGCCCTGGAACTCACTTTCTCCAGAGTTTCCAGGGGGAGGTCTGGGGCAAGTGAGTCACAGAGGACACAATGGCCGGTGCTGAGAGCCAGGCAGCTGAGCTCAGTGGGTATTTCAACAGCACTTGGGGAGAAGATAGGCAAAACCACTTGTCCCGCGCCACCTCGGTGCTGAAAGGCTTGCCGCATCCGTTCCAAACCCGCCAGCTGCACACAGCTCAGGGCCTGCGCTCCTCCCTCAGAGGCTGGATGAGGACAGGAGGAAGCCCAGAAGACACAGAGCAGTAAATCTCTGCGCCTATGACAATGCTCTGGCACCTGCAATGTCTTCCTCTTTCTAAAGGAAAAAACAGTACATAACCAGTAATGACCCCCAGGATCAGAAGTCATTGGGGAGCTTGGAGCTGCTTCCCACTCCTTTCTCCTCGGCAAAATGTGGGCTTTTCAACGGTCCAGCTTGCACCTTGTGATGGCCCCTGACCCTTTCACAAGCTCCTTTCTTCTTTGTGGAATGATCACTGGACACAGGCCAACAGGCAGAAATGGGCCTGTTCTGCACCCATACTCTGCCACACGCCTGTGGCCCCAGGAGGGGACACCCAAGTCCCACCTGGGGGAAGATAATCTGAGATCTACAAACAATTTCCTTTTTTATTATTATTATTCAGTACAGGAAATTGAACCCAGGGCTTTCACACTAAGTTACATCCTCAGCCATTTTTTTTTTTTTTTTGAGACAGGGTCTCACTAAGTTACCCAGGCTGGGCTCGAACTTGCAATCCTCCTGCCTCAGTCACCCAGAGTGCTGGGATTGCAGGCACACACGTTATACCCATTCACGACAATTTCCTAACAGCTCTAGAAACTCTTGCAGGCAATGAGAATAACTATAAACAACAGCCATGTGCTGTCCTTTAAGCCTGGCAACAACTCTCCAAGGAAGAAATCCTATATACCAGATGAGGAAACTGAGGCTCAGACAGGCAGAGTGCCTGGCCCAAGGGGTGGTGAATGGCAGAGGAAAGAATCAGAGCCTGCATGCAGAGGCCCACGCTTGCCATTGCTCTGGAGCCTCCCCTTGTTCTCAGCACTTGGCTGGCCCCTCAAAGGACACAGACTGTAAGAATGGCTCTCACATTCAGGATACCAGAAGGGCATCCCATAGCCTGGGTCCTGAATCCCAGAAGTGGGGCTAACTCAGGTCCACGAGCTGGAGTACTGCTACTACTAATAATATGTTAGTTAGCCTTCCCGTTGCTGGAACCAAATACCTAACACCCACAACTTCATTTGGCTCACAGTTTCAGAGGTTTCAGTCCATGGTTAGCCAGCCCCAAAGCAGGAACATCATGGTAGAAGGGCGTGGTAGAGGAATGCTCAATTCATGGTGGCCAGAAGGCAGAGCAGGGGAACAGGCCCAGAGAAGAAGGGGCCAGGGACCAGATACAGATCCCAAGATCAAACCTCCATGGCCCACACAGACACACCCAGAAGTGGGCTTTACTCATCTCCTATGCAATTCCCAAGCCAATCAAGTTGACAGTTAAGCTTAATGATCACAGATAATTATACAGGTTGTCTGTTCCTTATCTGAAATGCTTGGAATTAGAAATGTTTCAGATT
The DNA here is from genome assembly GCA_004026905.1 of Hystrix cristata. Taxonomy (NCBI): domain Eukaryota; kingdom Metazoa; phylum Chordata; class Mammalia; order Rodentia; family Hystricidae; genus Hystrix; species Hystrix cristata. The sequence goes on from PVJO010028688.1 coordinate 5,034, forward strand.
TGAGATTATTTTTCAGATAATCTTGACATATTGTATTTGCAAATACATAATGAGATAACTTAAGGAAGAGCTCTAATTTTAAACACGAAATTCAGTTGTGTTTTGTACATACATAGGACGAAGGCGATTTTGCACAGTATTCTTAACGCACCTCTGTTTTGACTGTAATGTATCATATGAGGTCAGGAGTGCTCAGAATGACCCTGCTGGCCTCAGGCCTCTTGGGCTGCAGAGCCTGGGGTCTCTGTTTCAAGGGGGAACAGTAGGGGAGCCTGGTATCAGACTCCAGCTGGACATGTTGCTTCAGCCCTTGGGCCTGGGGAGGAGTAAGGGTGGAAGAAGACCGAAGCAGGGACGTGAAAGCATGTGGCCAGGACAGCTGCCTTCACTCATTCATTCAGCACATTCTCTGGGCACTAGTGCATTCTGAGGACACGGGGTGAGTAAGACCCAAGGCTGCTGCAAGGAGGTCACAGTCCGGGCACAAGAGGCTCCTCATGAGCCTGTCGGGTGAGCTCTGAGGGAGGGGCAAGGACTGCAGAGTCACAGGGCAGCCAAGATGGGGCATCCCCGGATAGAGGACATGCCCCGGATAGAGGACAGAGACAGGGCGGGGAGCCGTGTGTGCAGAGTACGGGGGAAGGATTCAGAGTTTGCAGCCTCTGGCCACCATGACCCCTCCGGGCCTCAGCCCCCCGTGTCTGCCTATCCCAGACCCTGGTACGGTGTGAGCATCCAGGACTCTGACTGGCACATCGTCAGAGCACCCCTCTGAGGGATCAAGACTCCATCAACGGGGGCACATTTCCAGCTGAATTTCTCCAGCAACCTCAGATGCTCAAAGAAAACCACACACAGTGCAGTTCCTAGCCCGTTCTTTACTACACCAACCTGGAGAAACCTGCTGTGCCTGCTCCTTCCCTGAGCTACTCTGCCCATCACGGGGCTAAATTCCCCTGCTGCCACCTCTTCCAGGAAGCTTTCCCAGCCTGCTTCACCTGCGGGAGCCCCTCCCACTGGGGCCTGAATTCCCACACCACCAAGGGGCAGCAGCGACAGTGTCCGCCCCTTCTCACCACAGAGTCTTGGTCCACTGGGCATGACAGGCCCAGAACTGGACACACAGGAGGCTATACATGAATAAGCACCTGATAGCAGAAGACAGATGGTGCCCCAAAGAATACATGGTAAAGCTTCTAGGGAGAATAAGTACAAGTCGAATTGCTCCTGTTTCCCTGCCTTGTGATGCCTGGCCTAACCACTCCACCCCGGGCCTGTGGGCCAGCCCAACTCTAGGCACTGCACTTCCAGGAAGCTTGACAGAATGAGGAATGGCTGAGCCCTCCTAATTCCACCTCTTATCGCTCCGTCTGAATAGTCCCCAGCACTGTGTGTGAACCAGCATCTCACAGAAGCCTGCCACCTTCATGTCAGACAGCACCTCTGGGAACATGGAGTCCAGCCTTGTCCCTTGTAGGAGAGCACAGCCCGGATGGGGAGGGTGCTCGGCACAGGTCACGCTCCCTGCCCAGGAGCAAACCTGCCCTGCTGCCTCTGTCCTAGGCACTGTCACGCGCGTCTAAGTGCTCACACAGCGCCATGCGTATCCACAGCAGCTCCAGACGCTCAGATCTGGAGGGGACTGCTCGGCCATTGGCAACTCTGGACACCTCACGCCAGCCTGTGGATGAGGCTGTGGTTAGCTGAGGGGCCAGACCTCCATGGACAGTCAGATCCCAGCTGGGCCCAGCTCCTGAGCCAAGGTCTGTCCCACCACCCCCAGGGCACAGTCCCCTGCTGTCGAGGCATTAGCTCCATCCCCTCAAAGCCCCTCAGAGCCATTAGTACTTACTTCCGCCAGCTCAGGGAGTGAGACTGTGCAAAAGCAAGTCCTCCAAAACGTGGAGAAAGATGGGCACTGCAGATTAAGGTATGCCCAGAATGAGGAAGGCAGAGTGTTTGTAACCTTGTCTGGCCTAGCTTCCTGTAACAGACAGCTCCCGCGATCGTATGCGGCATCTCAGTTCTGTGCTGTGTGCTGTCAAAGGAGGTGAGCAACGTGTTTGTCACCTTCCTCCTCCAATCGTCAATCCCCTCTGGCCTTAGACCTTTCCAACAAGCCAACCTGGAGACTGGCCACGCGGCTCCCTAGCACGCACACAGCTAGGCTCAGAAGGGTCCCTGCACTGCTCAAGGCCTCTGTCCACTGAGCGACACCTGTGGTCTCTCGAAAAGAGCCCAAAAGGATGAGGGGACAGGTCACAACATACCTAACAGCAGAGAAGCATCGTCCCTGCTATGGAACGCCACCCTGACCCTAGCAGAGCACGGACTGTGGGATGTTCTCAGAGGGTATAGAGCCAGCCAGGGCATCCCCCAAGTCCTGGAGGGTGGCAAGACTTATCCAAATCTAGCTGGAAAAAGTGCACTCAGCTTCCAGAAGCCAGGTCCAGATCACCTGCTCTCTGAAGGGTCTCCCTGCCTCTTCCTTGTCCCCCTGTCTGTGGGAGACTATTGTGGCCCTTCCCTGGGCCTTGAGGCTGGTATTTCTACCATCTGCACACCTTCAGTCTCTCAAGTGGAAAGACTGTGTCTTATTTACTTCTGTAGCTACAGAGCCCAGAAAGTATCCAGTAGTATATTCTTGCTCAAAGGATAGATGGATAGACGGACAAATGGATGGATGGATGGATGGATGGATGGATGGATGGATGGATGGATGGATACTCTGCATTTGACATGAGTCATAGACTCAATGAAAATATCCTAAAATTAGCACTTGCCAAAAAAAAAAGAACTAAAACAGATAAAAGTATTTGACCCAATGATCTTGGTATTTCCAAGTACCCCTCCCTCCCTGTCTCTCTGTCTGTCTGTTCTACGGGTGCTCACCACTCCCTGGCAGGCTCCCAAGCGAGACCACCAAGCCCAGCCTCCCAGAGCCATCACGGGAGAGGAAGAGCCGCAGCTGAATGCTGGCACCGGAACAGCCCTTCAGTAATTACATGTTTCCAGACAGACATAAATAGACAGATTAGCCTTTCTGCATTTTTCTCATAAAAATAACAACAGTTCCTAAGCACACTGGCATGAGTGTGGACATTAAGCATTGCAACCTGCTGTTCTTGGCGGCCAGGGCTGGCCTTCTCTGCCGTCTCCCCCACCTCCTCCGCCGAGCCCTTGGAGGGCTGCGCAAGCCTGGCTCCATCCGCCCTATCGCCCCAGAGCAGGTTGGCAGCCAAGCCCTGAGACTGGCTGCAGGCTTTTATGAGCATCGAGTCCATGGTTTGCTGTGCTCTGGCTGGATCTTTATCTGCTCTTAGTCATTATGTAACTAAAAATCCTGTAACACAGTGGAATGATTATATGCCCATTTTGCACTAAAGAAAATGAGGAGAATATTTGCTTTGTCTCTCCTAACCTAGAAGAAAAGCAGTCTCAATCTCAATGGTGACCTCCCTCCTCCTCGTTCTTCTCCTCATCTTCCTTCTCCTCCTCCTCTTCCTTCTTCTCCCCTCTCCCCCTCTGCTCCCTTTCTTTTTCACAGGTCCTCAAACTGCCCTGCTGAGCCTGACCACAGTCCAAGGGCCAAGGCATCTGCTCCCCTGGTCTCTCTCTACCTCCCGCTTTCTTCACCCCTGATCTTACTCCTCCCTAGGCTTCGGGGCTCAAGAATCGGAATACCGTACACTCTGAGGTCTGTGAATCATCTAAGCTGAAAGGAGATCCATCCCCATCCTCCTGGCACATACTGTTGGTCAGGTCTCTGGCCACAAGTTCAAGGCCACTAGCCATCAGATGGCCATGGCTGCCCCCTAAGAGAAAACATGACTGCAACTACCTGCTGGCCATAAAGAGATTTACTTGCTCCCCACATGATGCTATTACTGTCTTCTGCCTCCCCCACATAGACCTAGAATAAGGCAGAGGGGCTCCTATCGGGCATATGTCACACTCCAATCAACTGTGCCAGACTTGACAAAGAAAACAGATTTGAAGTCGGAAGGCCAAGTTTCAAGTCCCAACTCTACCTCTCACCAGCTAGGAGACTTGGACAGGTCATTGTGTTTCTGAAACACATAGGTAAAGAGGGTACTGTTGCACCAGATCGTCAACATGTACGTGTATGTGTGTTTGTGTGAAAGAGAGAGACAGAGAAAGGGAAAAGGAGAGAGAGAGGGAGAGAGAGATCCATTCCAACACTCCCATCTTTTTGGGTTCCCCTGCCGGCAGTATAATGATGAAACATTGATAATTTGGTTTCACTTAGTGCCAAGCAGCCCAGCTTTAAGTCAAAAGGAAAGCAAATTGTTGGAGTTACCCAAGCTGCCCAAGCTAACAGCCTAAGTCAAAAATCTCTGATAAGTACATCTGGATAAATGAGTCCAATCCAACATTAGGTAGCTTCCTTCCTAGAACATCACTTTGCCACTCTTCTGCCACGTACGCCTTCTCCTGTAGGGCTATGCTTTGTTCTCATCACTTCTGGGCCTGCCGATGTCTGACTTGGCTGTGGACCTGGAAGCAAAGACAGGCAATGAGAGCAGTGTGGTGAGGTCATAAGAAGAGGTAGGGATGCTCAGCAGGTTCTCAGTCAAGGGTGGAGAAAGCTGCCTCTCACGGCCAGGTGGGACGGGAGATTCATGGAGTGAGGTTGGGACACCCTAATTCAGCTGCGTCTACCCATGTGCCTCATTCCAGTTCTCACTGTCTCCCTCTTAAACATTATCCTCATCTCAAATGAGACCCGTACAACTGGAATCGCATTGTGCAATTATTTGCTATTTCATCATCAAGCTTTCTGGCACACAAAGCTTTAAGGCAAGTGCCGAGACCCACTTCTCTGACCGCAGCTTCTACCTGAAGTTGTTCGTCCTCCCTCCCCAGGACAGCCAGAAGCAACGCACCCCCCACCCCACCTTGCAGTGCTCATACGCTGCATATTACCACAGTATCTACAGCAGTCATTCAGTCTGCCAGAGCCGTGCCCCCCACAGGCACTTTATTACAGGTGTCTTTGTGAAACCCTTTGCCGCTGTAGGCCATGCACTGTCGGTATTTCCTTTTCCACTGACAAGGAAACCATTATTTTCTCCAAGCCTAACTCGTACCCTGACCAGCCCACCTTCGAAGGTCTGTTTCTGGAAGCACTTGTGTTGTCGAATGCAGAATCAGTCAGGAGCAAGACAGAAAACAGAAATTACTCCAGATATATCAGGCAGGACGTCACTTCATAAAACATAGATGTTAATAAAACTGTGAGAAGGACTAAAAGGAATAATATCGAGGAAAATCACGGTGGCTCTTAGGAACCTTGAAGAATAATCACAGAAGAAAACACCCAGAAGCAGCTGTAGAGTCTCCCTCCTACCCAGGCACAGTGGAGTGAAAGACGAATAAACGTTCCACTTCTGATTTTCCTACTGGAAAAATGACAATAAAAGTAGGAATGTGGGGAAAAAAACCACTAAACTGTTGTAACATTCCACACTTAAAAGGATAGTATCATGTATTTTAGAAGAGCAAAAAACACAGTAGTTGACATTAATATGTCAGTCTCCTTTGGGTCTCAAGATTAGAAAGAGTGTGGCTTCCTGAAATCTTACAGCGGTGTTCTTTGTCACTTGCTTCTTTGACTTTGGTTTTTATTTTAATTTAATTTTTCTCAGTGGAAACTATAAGTACCTTGTCCTGGTTCACTTGTCCTTATTGTAGGATTCGGCACCTTTGGCCGCTGTGACTGCCACCTTCCCCAGGAGAAAGCTTTGATCTGTGACACACTCTGCTATCTCTGAAAAGACAAGGTCTGTGCGATCCCCTCATAAACCCCAAACTGCTCTGGGGAAGCCTGACATTCCCGAATGTTCTTCGTTCGTGGGTAGCCCAGGAGTTCACATGTTGGACAAAGGCTCCCCGAAGGCATCCTCGGCCGCTGACGCCTGTGTTAGTCAGAGCTTAAGAAACAGAACCGAGAGGGTACACAGAGAGGGTCTGTGTCTGTGTATCTGTGTGTGTCTGTGTGTTATGTGAGTGTAGGTATATAGATATATTATACGCACACATCAAGAGAGAGGTTTAAGGACTGGCTTGAGCACTGGTGTAGGCCTGGCTGACCAAACCACAGGGTGTGCCAGCCGCAGGGACCGGGGCTGAGTCTCGGTGCGAGTCTGCGGGCAGCTGCTGCCGAATTCCTTCCTGCTTCAGTCCACTGGCTGGTGAGCCCCAGCCATACTATAAAGCATAATCCACTTTACTCTAAGTCTACAGATGTAAATGTTGATCTCTTTAAAAAAAAAAAAAAAAAAAACTTTCACAGGAGCATCTGAAATAATCTTTGTCTATATATTTTGTTAATGGGGCCTAGTCAAATGGGCACTAAAAGTAACCATCATATTACCTGCTCCCAGGAGCCCTTGCTAGGTGCCACCCTGCTGAGCAACAAGAATGCATCCTGCCTCCTGCCTCCTGGGTTTCAGGGTCTCATCCCTCCTAAGTGGCTCTGCACACCCCCAAGGCAGAATCCTCTTGCTTCATCTCACAGCCTGCCGACCCGGCCCAAATCTGACAGCGGGCTCAGTAAACCTGGTGGATGCAGGAGTGAATGACCACCGCGGGAGCTGCGACGTTCACAGTTCAGCGTCTGATCCTGGCTCCTCTCTCTCCACCGGTCTTCCTTCTCTCAGAACGTCTTTTCATCAGCATGTGAATCCCCAGAGCGGAATTTCTTCATGGGGAGAAGAGGCACACTTGAGACCAGTTAAAGACAGAAGTGACAGAACGGTAGAAACACCAACTTCCTTTGGTACCAAAGCTCCCTGGTCTTCCTGCTGACTCTCCTTCAGTGAGGAACCAACAAGGGAAGGTCTCCGCGTATCCTCACAACCGCACCTTGAAACCTGGCTCTAAACCTTGGGGTGGGGATCCTCTTACTTCTCACTCCAGCCCCGACGCGGAGGCTAGAAGCTGGCTTCTTCCTGCTCGTCAGTCTGACACCCTGTACATCAAGCACATCTCACTCCCAGATTCACACTTGCAGTCAGAAGGTCCCAAACTGTGCCACATTCACCGAGGGGCTCCCGCACCCTGCGGCCCTGCCACACCACCGGCATGCTTCCCCAGACACGGTGAGTGGTGCTGGCGGTCCCCCTGGGAGCCCAGTTTCGTGCCCCAATTCTCAGACAGACTCGAGGGGGGGAACCTGCACTTGAAACACTCAGCCGTGTGTCCTGACCCAGTAAGCAACATTGAAGGCAGACAGCCCCTTCTCACTGTGAGGATAGACCTGGTGTCCACAGCAGGGGCCAGGCAGCCCCAGCCAAGCCCAGACTTGCTCACTGAGAGCTCAGAAACCTCCAGGTTGAGAGTGATTAGCAGGGTCTGAACGAGGCCGGGAGGGAAGGAAGGAAAGAGAGGCTGGGAGGGGAACATCTTGAGTGAGAAGAGGCGCCTCCTCTCTATCCAGACCCCTGGACCTTCGAGGATGGAAGGAGCATGCAGTGCCCTTTGTCACTCTGGGAGTCCAATCTGCCCCTCATCCTCCAGCTGACGCTCAACAAGGTCCCTGAAGAGTGGAGGGGAGCTGATGGACAGCAGGTGATTCCTTGGAGTTAAATGGTGCCTGGGTTCTGCCTCCAGCATTAGGGCTCAAACTCTAACTAGAGCACTGGATACAAGACTCTGCAGCAGGAAAAATAATCCCTTTCAATTCCTGCTTTCCAACCCCAGATGGAACAAGCCCAGCCCTTGGGCGAGACCTCCAGCCAGGCCATTCAGCCCTCCAGCCATGGCTTTGGATTGACCAAGAGAAAGCTTCTAAAGAGAAAACATTCCTCGCCAGTGGCTGGTGGGTTTACAAGAGAGGAAGTCGCTGGACCCTGTTTTCAAATCACTGCCAATTTGTGCTTCCCTTGATGTGTTCTGCTTGTGGGTTTGCTCCAATCCAGAGAACAAGACCAAACCTTGTCCTGTCCCCTCTCTCGACTAAGCACAACACTGGATACCAGCTGGGTGCTTGCTGGAGCGCGAGCTGTGGGGGTGACATGGGCAGATGGGTAGTTGCAGCACTCTGAGGAAAGGGACTTGGCCTCAGCAGACCCTGAACTGCTTTCCCTTGCCTGTCCCCAAGGAGCAGGCTTTGCCTTGCACAGACATACATCAGTGAGCCCAGAGGCCCACATACTTCCCCAGTGAGCTGCGGCTCACTCTATCACCATCAGTCTCCAGGAGGTCGGCTCCCCAAGTGGCTCATTGTTTCTGGTTTTATCTAAAACAAAAATAGACTCTTGCAAACATTCCAGTGCTGGGGTCACGGGTTCACAGGCTTCTTCCAGGCCTGGCTGAGGTTCCCTGCCTTGAGCTCACTCAGAGACTGTGGCTGCCACGGGCACAGCTGGTTTAATTGACATGGTGGCTTATTCAATACAGCATGTTCTTACTCGGGCCTCTTCGATGGTTCTTGGATACAAAGCTGGCGAGAGACTGATGCCAAGCGGCCAGGCACCTTAGGCACCAGCCAAGATGTACACTACTGGGGCCAAGCGCGATTCTCCTGGGGAACGACTCAGTCATCACTCCAGAGCGCCACCGCCCTTCCCAGAGCACACTTCGTGGATGGGCCTTGCTTTGATGCGCTCCTTGCTGCAGGGTCTGTTCATATACCTCGCCCTGCCACTGCAGTGGAAGCTTCTAGGAGGTAGGAGCCAAGTCCAATTCTGCACCACCACCTTGCCGGAGACACAAGCACTCAACCTCCCTTCTATACAAGTTCTATCAAAAGATCCCCGTGAAAAAGAAAGGCTGAAGACTGCACACCTGTGCTGTGAGATCTTCAAAGCTCACATCAAATTAGACAGGGCCATCGAGAGCTGTTTGTCTGGTCTGTAACAAACCATCATTTCCCATTTGTTTTTCTGCTTTTGAACATTGCCATAGTGTCCTCTGCTTGCATTGAGAATTGGTATAAGAAAGAACCACATTAAACAGTCTAGTTTATTTACAGAAGAAAGTTGTGCAGTATTTGGCAGAGTGTCCCATTTTGGTCTAAGGTGTTTCCTAAGCATCCTCCGCATTGCTCTCTTATGAGTACTGTTTCTGGTTCAATTTGCGTATTTGCCTTGGCTGCTGAGAAGACTGCAGACTGTGTACCAGCTGAACTCTGCAAAATACACGGAAGTGCATTCTGAGAACTAACCTCACCTCTGACTTTATGTTTAGATCCCTATTTTCCCTTTGATCAGTTCCTTATCTTTTTATTTATTCCAATTCTTTATAAGCTGCCTAGGGATTAGTTAAGTGATTAACTTATTAAATACCTTCATCAGTTAAGTTTTGCTACAATAATTAATAATCCCAAAATCTCAGTGGTTTAACAGCATAACGATGTAGATGTGCATTTATTTATCACACTTTCTCACTAATTTGTCACACAACATTGCTTGGAGTTGTGCCCCAGCCACCAGCCCTGGAGATGCAGCCTGACAGAAGCTTCATTTGTCATCGGCTTCTGTGATCCCTGCCTTGGAAGGAAGAGGGCAAGTGCCATGCTGGCTGGGAGACATTACTTCTGCCCACCTTTTCATTAGCCAATGCAAGTCACGTGGCCATGGCTAATCTAAAAAAAGGCAAGAAGTACAAAACAACTTTATCCTTCCATTAGGTCATCAGAACAGCTGTGAGCTCTGCTAATGGCAAACCCAAGCACAAGGGTGACAAGATAACATACCATCCAAACTGGAACTCTTAAGGACCAAAAATAACAAAAGTTACATAATTTATGTAATATTTTTGTATTGACCAGAAAATTGATTTTATCGGTGGGTCACAAAATTGTCCTGCTCAAAAACTAATTGCAAAGATAAAATTCTTTTTTAAATTATAATAAATACCTGTGTACATCAAATAAAAAACTTTATGTCGATAATCTGAACATTAAAAAGTAATATAAACATAATAACTTAGTCTTTGTGTAAATGCACATATTTTCATCAGTTTCTTAAATGTATTGCTCTCAAATATTGTAGCACTGAATTTTTCTAAAGAATGTAGGTTTTTTAACCTTGCCTTATAATTTTAGATTTTTCCATAAATCTGCCTGCAAATTTCTCAGAGTTGCATGTTATTAATAAATTTGAAATCATTGATTCTTTCAATCAGCCCTTCTTTGTAGACCATCATTTTTTAATTAAGAAAACATTCTGCCTCCTGGTCCTGAGAAAACTAGTAAACTTGGAGAAAATTCAGTTAAATTGAGGATATTGTCAATTTTAATTTTTTGTGTGTTGAAATGAATAAATATTTCACTTCGAATATTTTCAGATACTTTCTTTTTGCCTCAGAGTAGTTTTCCTTGACAAAACATGTCAAATAAATTGTCTCTGTTTACGAGTCTTTTCAGTGGATCACCAGTTTTAGATGCTCGAAATCACAGGCCTATTCAACTTATGCCACTGCAGTGCAGAATATAAATTTCCTCACTTGCCATAAGAGCACCATCCCAGGACTCCTCCTAAAATCAGCATATCCCAAAGTGCTCCAAGGGAACTGGAGTACTAAATTTACATTATCTACCCTTGAAGTTCTCACTGGAATTTTTTTCAACTTCTCTCTGGCTTTTGTAGTGATAAGCGTCAGTCTCTTCCTGTTTGTAGGCTTGTTCTCAGTAATTGTAATTCACTGAAAGATTCGAAAACTGATGCCTTGGGGAGACTCATTCATTTAACCCTGATTAAACATTCCTAGTTGCTTTTGCACAAAATTAACCAAAACTTGGAGAATTTGTTTACTCAGAAGTTCAGTGTTTTAGGACACTGATGTTGATTCACGAAGCAGTTCTTTAAAAGTCTAAAGATTCCCAAAATCTAACTGATAAAGACTAAAGGAAGAAAGTGTATAGAGTGCCATGCTGAAGGATTATTTTGTACTCAAAATCAGAATTGTCACAAAATTTTTGCAGTTCAGTCTTCTGAGTACATAGAAAATGCTTAAATGTTTGCAACTGCAGTATCCAATACAATTGATATTTTAAAAAAGAAACAGCTTGTTTGGAAACAATTATTCATTATGCATGTACCCAACCAACTCCAATGCATTCCTTCTCTATAAACATCTTAATTTAGTAAGAAAATTATTTGCTCCGTAACACTGTGTTCCACCAAAATTTGTATTTTTATTATCATTGAAAAACTCTTCAATGTTCAATTTCTTAACAAGTTAAATTGCAATCATTTCAGCAGTTTGACCTTTGACAGAAAGAACTTACAAAAGCATTACTTTGGTTTCATGAATTGGATGAAGAATTGAACAAGGCTTGAAATTATCTTAATGGATATTCTATTTGAAGAATCTTATGACACTGATTTAATATTGGCCTCATGTAACTGTTTGAGAAGTTATTTTTCTGCTGACAGAGCCAACATGTCCACTGCTATCACTTCACTTTCCATCCATGTCCAGGAAAATTTGGACTTGAACACAAGTGAAATTAAAGTAGAAGAACAGTCATTGAGACTAAATGAGTCATAAAATGATATGTAAACACCTTTTGCAGCTATTCGTCCTAATTAGCTTTGGGCACAGACTTAAAATAACCACAAATTTTTGAGATGATGGTGCCTCTTCAATGGATTTGTGTCTTCTGGTTCCCACATGGTCAAAGGTATTACCCAGGATCAACAAACACTTTTTGTAAGTTATACATTAATCATTAGTTTTCCTGAAAGAGTAAAAAAAAACGCTTCTTAGTTTTGTTTTTAAACTCACATTTTGAGGGGGTTTTTTTAACTCAGGTAACCAAGAGAATATGCTATAGTTTCTTTTAAAAGCATTAGCAAAGAATAAAGACTAGCACCAAAAATAAATGATGAAGCCACCTTGAAGCAAGAATCCAGATTTCTTCCTATACACAACATAACAGGCACGCTCGCACATGTATGGAACACGATTTCCCTCAGTTTCTAGGCGCCCCACTGATCTGAGACCTGGCTGGGTCACCTGTGTCACAGGCTGAGGCACTTGTCAGAGCGTAAGTGCTTTATGTACCAAAAGAATTCCCACCATCACCATCCAAGACTAGAGTCCAGTTGCATTGTGTGGGGTAGCAAGATGAAATATCCTGTACACTGTCCTTACCACGTAGATGCCACTTCTGCTCCGCCTGGAATTAGAATTATACTAGAGCAAGGAGCCTGGGTTTTATGTGAACTTGTACATTATTAACTCTAAGTATAAATTAATACATTAAAGATGCACATTGCTGTCCCAAGAGCAACTCTGAAAGTAGTAATACAGAACATATAGCTAAAAATCCAAGAAAGAAATCAAAATAGAATTCTAAAAACTAGTTGATCGACCCAAATTTAAAAAGGAAAGGAGAAAAGCAGAATATAAAGCAGATGGGAGAAGCCCAAAACAAATGGGAAAATGGCAGACCTCAATTCTACTGTGTCGATAATCCATTGAGTGGAAATGTACCAAATGCTACAACTGAAAGGCCGATAGGACCAGAATGGACCTAAAGAGAAGAAAAACTAGGTCTCACCTCTAAACTGCCCACAAAATGAAACATAACGAAAAAACAGTTTGAGAGTAAAAGGAAAGAAAAAGGCAAACTATGCAAACAAGTATCATTTTAAAAAGCTGATTGGCTAAATTCATGTCAGATAAAATAGACTTTGAGACAGAGGTGTTAGCAGAGATAAGAAGGGAAATTTTATAATAATAAAAGGTTCCATTCCACATAACACATCTAAGTGTGCCTGCAGGTGATCATGAA
>PVJO010028689.1:0-17797 GCA_004026905.1 Hystrix cristata
ACTGGAGGCAGAGCGCTGCTCTCTGCAGTATTCCCTTTTCTGTTGATAGGGAACATGGAGGTGATGCCGGGCACCTGTTTCCTGCTTCTGTGGGTGTGCTGTTCTGTTTGTCGGATTTCATATGGAGAGATTTGGATTTGGGCGGCTGTCATTTTCTCAGGCGGCCCAGAAGTCTGCGTTGGTTCTGTTTGTAATCAAGAGCAGCCGGAAAGTAAACAACACCAGAAACCTGGCTGTAAGCTTTAGTGCATGTTTCTCTTTTGAAGAGGAAGCTTTAAATTATCAAATTTTCCTTTCTGGAAGAGAAACGCATGTAATTTTATTTTCAAAAGAGTGATAGAAACATTTAATAGGTGTTTTGAAATTTGGGTTTTCAGCTGAGAAATAATATTTGGAAATATACATATAGTCACTATTACTAACAGAGATTGAAAAGAAATAACTTTATAATTTCCTTTAGGTTTAGGATGTGTAGACCTCTTGTGTCGTTTTATGTTTTATAGCAGTGTCATTAATTTCAACTCTTTGCTGGTAAACAAAATTTGTTAAGGTAGCATTTTTTTTAGAATTTACCATATATATATATATATATATATATATACACACATACCATTAATATATGTCACAATTAAAATCTTTCTATGTCACTTGTAGGTATGATTGACTATTTTAACTAAATTTTAATACTGGACTTCTCTTTTATTTTTTAGCTAATTCAAGGTTGTGCTTGGTGGCTTGGAACAATCATTTTGAAACTTCTGACATCTAAAATCTTAGGCGTTTCAGACCACGTAAGTACTTTCTAGTTAAAACGTTAAAGTTCCTACAAAATATGTAGCTGGGTGAATGAAACAATCTATTCTTACCACTTCATCTTACAGAGTGTCCCTTTTCTTCAAGACCCCTGAGCTAATTATTAGCAGAGTCAGTTATAAAATCCTGCAGTTCAAAGGTCTTTGCAACCTCTAGGAAAAAAAAAATGTATTAGTGAATGCCAACTTAGTCTTCTAAGAAAAAAACTAATACTTGATTTAGCAGTTATTTGTGATATTTCAGGTAAAATAAAAATTGCTATTTGTTTAATAACTTTTTCATTTATTGCATATTGTATCAGTCAGTGCTTACTAGAGAAACAGATTTAATGCAAGATATACAAATATATAAGAATTTACAAGATTGGCTTGCAGTGGCAGCCCACAGAGTTATGGAAGAGTACAAAAGTGCTGTCTGCACCTTGGAAGATGCAAAGGATCCGGTCAAAGACCTGGAGCCCACTGTAATGTCCCATGTGAATCTTCATCAGAAGGCTGAAGAGTCTTGAGCCCAAAGGCTGAAGAGTCTGAGCAGGAAGTGCAGAGATGACATCCAAGGTGAAGACGAAGAGTGGAGCTCCTCTAAAGAAACAGAAGCTTCCTTCCTTCTCCGATTCCCCTTTATACCATTCAGGCAACAAGCTGCCCTAGGGTGGATCTTCTGTCTTCAGTAAATCCCCTCAACCACTCTCAGAACTGTTTAGTTGGGTGTTTCTCACTCAAGTTGACACAGTCAGTTAACCATCACACATGTTAAAGTATGCATGGCTAGTACCCAGCTATGAAATAGAGGACCCTTAAAAATTTCTATATCATTGAGTGTGGTGGAGCATGCCTGTCATCTCAGCACTCTGAGCTGGGGGTGTATTTCAGTGCAAAGGTCTTGGGTTCAGTTCCCAACACTGCAAAACAAAGCAAAGGAAAACAAAGCCTCTACACAATTTTCTTTATTTATGATTATGGACTAAAATGAAGGTATGATTTGCTATTTTTAATGTTTATATTCTTATGTAAAATGAGAATGTTAAAAGTTCTATCTTCTTTTTTTCTTCCATTTTGTTTTATTAGTATAAGTTTGCAATACCTGAAGCGTAGATTCACCTTAGGAGTAGATACATGTACATAACACATCTTTTTTATTCCACTTCCCCTCCCCATTTATCTTCCTCCCTCTGTCTCTATATCCCCTTTCCCCATTTTCATTATTATTATTAGTAGTAGTAGTATTTTTAGTTCATATTTATGACATACAATGTTTACATTTATTGTGGGTATTTCCAGGATTTAGCGATTATGAAATGTGCTGCTGTAAATATTGGTATGCTTGTATCACTGCACTATGATGTCTTTAGCTCTTTTGGAAGATATTTAGAAGGGGGATAACTGAGTCAAGTGGAATTTCTAATTTTAGCTCTTTGATAAATCTCCATACCGATTTCCATATTGTTGTACTAGTTCGCATTCCCACCAACAATGTAGAAGGTTTCCTTTTCACCACAGCCACACCAACATTTGTTATTATTTGATTTCTTAATGATGGTCATTCTTTCTGGGGTAAAATGGAATCTTAGCGTTGTTTTGATTTGCATTTCTCTAATGGTCAGTGATGTTGAACATTTTTTCATGTTTATTGGCCGTTTGTACTTCTTCTGTGAAATGTCTTCATTTTACTTGTCTGTTTTTTGATTGGGTCTTTTATTTTGGCGAGTCTAATTTTTTTTTAGTTCTTTATGTATTCTGAGGACTAGCTGGCAAATTTTTTTCCCATTCTGTGGGTTCTCTCTTCACTCTGCTGATTGTTTCCTCTGTTGTGAAGAATATTTTTAATTTGATATAATCCCATTTGTTGTCTCTTGTGCAGTTGGAATTCTGTTGAGAAAGTCCTTGCCTACACTCATGTCTTCAACTGTTTACCTATTTTATCTTCCAGTAGGTTCAATGTGTCTGTTTTAATGTTTAGATCTTTGATCCATTTTGTTTTTAGTTTAATACATGGTGAGAAATATGGGCTCAGCTTCAATATGGGTTCTGTATATGGATAGCCAGTTTTCCCAACACCGTTTGTTAAAGAGGCTATCTTTCCTTCAATGTATGTTTTTGGCCCCTTTGTCAAAGATCAAATAGGCAAATGTGTCTGGGAGTGTTTCTGTATCCTTTATTCTGTTCCACTGATCCACACATCTCTTTTTGTGCCGGTACCATGCCTTTTTTAAAATCACTATTGCGTTGTATTATAACTTGAACTCAGGTATTATGATGCCTCTTCCTTTGCTCTAGTCTCCCAGGATTGCTTTTGCTATTCTGGGTCTCTTCTGGGTCTCTATGAATTTTAGGATCGTTTTCCCTAGCTCCATGAAGAACGCTGTTGGTATTTTGATTGGGATTGTGTTAAATCTGTATATCAGTTTGGGAAGTATGGTAATTTTGACAATATTGGTTCTGCCTATCCAGGACAGAGAATCCTTACCCTATTCTCTGATGTCTTCTTCAGTCTCCTTTTTTCAGAGTAATATAATTTTTGTTGTAGAGGTCTTTCACTTCCTTGATTAGGTTAATCCCTAGGTATTTAATTTTCCTTAATATTATTGTGAATGGTATTGTTTTCCTAATTTTTCTCATGGAGTTCATTATTAGTATACATGAATACCATTCATTTTTCTTTGTTGATTTTTGTATCCTGCTACATTGATGAAATTGATTATTAATTGTAAGAGTTTTTAATGGAATTCTTTGGATCTTCTATGTAGAGGATCATGTCATATGCAAATAATGATAATATGACTTCTTCTTTTCTATCCATATCTTTTTTTATTCCTTTCTCTTGCCTAAATTGCTCTGGCTAATGTGTTGAGTACTATGTTGAACAGAAGTGGTGACAGTGGACATCCTTATCTTGTTCCTGATTTTAAAGGGAAAGCTTTCGGCTTCTTCCCATTTAATATGATGTTGGCAATTAGTTGGTCATAAATGGCTGTTATCAGATTCAGGTAAGATGTTCTGTACATATTTTCTTCAGAGTTTTTACCAAGAAGGGCTGTTGGATTTTGTCAAAAGCTTTTTCTTAGGGTCTTTGTCTGGTTTTGAGATCAGAATGATATTGGCTTCCAGAAGCAAGCTTGGAAACACTCCTTCCCTTTCAATTTTATTAAAGAGTTTCAGGAGTATTGGTGATACAGTGTCCTTAAAGGTTTTGTAGAATTCAGAAGTGAGTCTATCAGGTTCTGAGCACTTTTTAGTTAGTAAGTATTTTTTTTAAATACTGCCTCAATTTCATTGCTTGTTATTGGATTTTTCAAAATGTTTATGTCTTCTTACTTAGTTTTGGTAATTCATAGTAGGGAATCTGTCCATTTCTTCAAGATTTTCCAATTTCTTGGAATAAAATTTTTCATAGTAGTTAGTATCTTCTGGAATTCGACAGTGTCCATTATGACTTTGCCTTTTTCATTTCGAATTGCACTGATGTGCGTCTCCTCCCCCCTCCCCCAACCTGGTTAGTTTGGCTAAGGATTTATCTTTCATTTATTCTTTCATTGAATCAACTCTTCAATTTGTTGAGTCTTCATATTGTTTTTTTAGTCTTAGTTTCATCATTTTCCACTCTGATCTTTATGATTTCCTCCCTCCTTAATTGTAGTTTGGGTTTGGATTGTTACTGGTTTTCAAATATTTTGAGGTTCCTCCTTAGGTTATTTGAGCTTTCTCTGCTTCTCTAATGTGGGCATTGATTACAGTAAGCTTTCTTTTTAGGACTCCTTTCATTTTGACCCATAAGTTCTGGTGTGTTGTATTGATATTGTTGTTTGTTTCCAGAAATTGTTTAATATCTCCCTTGATTTCTTCTGTGACCCATAGGGTGTTCAGGAGCATGCACCTGGAATTAAATTTCCAGGTGTCTCTAAATTTTCTGTGGTTTCATTGCACAATGATCTGAGAGTAAACATGGGATGACTTTGAGTCTTCTGTATTTAAGCAGAATTTTTGGACTAGTATATGGTCTACGTTGGGGAAAGGTGGGTGTGCTGTAGATTTGTATATTGTTCCACAGAGCTCTATCATAGTAGGGTAGAACACTGTAGGTTTCTATTGGGTCTATATGTTTAAGGGTGTGGTTCAGCTCTGATATTTCTTTATTGATTTTTTGTTTAGTTTATCTGTTGATACAAAAGTGCGGTACTGAGATCATCTACTATGATTGTGTTAGTGTTTATTTAGTCTTTTATGTCCAGAAGTATTTGTTTTGTGAAGATAGGTCTCCAGTAGTTGGTGCATATACGAGCATTATCACTTTTTGTGGTTTATTCACTTAACAATCTTTGTCTCTTCTGATCAGTTTTAACTTGAAGATTAGTTTTTCTGAGAGTAAAATTGCTACCCCTGTTTCTTTTCAGGGTTCTGGTACATGAAATAATTGTTTTCCATCCTTGTTTTTTAGTCTGTATCTTTTTGGATTAGATAGATGAGTTTCTTGAATGCAGCAGACTATTGGATTTTGTTTTTTGATCCGGTCTGCAAATCTGTGTATTTTAATTGGAAAGTTCAGACCACTGATGTTGAGAGTTATTACTGAGAGGTGTTAATTAATTCCTATCATTGTGTTCTTTCTCTTTTGATGCCTTCTTTGTTTTCATTTTTCTTTTTTCTTTTTTTTTTTGGGTCTATTCATATTGGTTGATACCTTCATTTCATCTGGATTTTTGGCTCTATTGACTTTATCATATCTGTCTAAAATATCCTTGAGTATTTTCTAGAGTGCTATTTTGGTATTCATAAATTTCTTGAGTTGTTCTTTTTCATGTAATGTCTTTGTGTCTCCATCTATTTGGAAAGAAAGTTTTCCCAAATATGTTAAATCTGCTTTGAAAATTTTTTTCTTTTAGGGCGTGAAATACATCACATCAAGCTCTTCTGACCTTTAAGGTTTGTGTTGCAAAGTCTGCCGTAAATCTAATGGGTTTACTCTTCTAATGAGATTTTTTTTTTGCTTGTCTCTAACAGCTTTTAAAATTGTGTGTGTATGTATGTGTGTGTTGTTAGACATCTGGTACTTTGATGATTATAACGTGTCACGGGGACTTTCCTTTTTCATACAGTTGGTAGGTTCTCATTCTTAAAAATTATATACAGAACCTTAGCTCTCATATGGTATTACTCTTTGTTTTCAGGTTGATATTTTAAGTAATGGCCTTTTCCAAGGCCTGAGTTCCTATTTAACTATCTCGTATAAGAATAGAAAACAGTGTTTGATTTCTAGCACTTTCTGTTAAGAAATGAGCATAACTGAGCAATCATACAACACTGGTGCCTTTCGGTCAGGGCCCCATCTAGCACTGAGGTTATGTGACCTTTAGCACTGATTATAGTACTCCCGCTCTAAAAGGTCAAGTGTTGTTACTATCCAATAATACATTCATGCTAATGTTAAATAAAATTTCTAAATGTAAGCATTTATTTGCTATTTATTACTGGCTTTGAATAGTGGTGTAGTAGGTTTATTTTTTTGCTATTGATCTGTCATATGTCTGATACATTTCCCCTTTTTTCCATCATTGTTTTTATTTTGTAGAGTCTATATTGTGCTTTGTAAGTTATCTCTTTATCAAATTAGTCCGTGATTTTTGTCTTTTACCTTGCTCCTTGCTCCACGCTGTCACTCCATTCTTTACAAATCTCAAAACCAGCACACACATCCCTGCATAGTAGTTGTGACTTTCTCTAGCTGACAGATGTGAGAAAGGCTTGAAATGCTAGTGGTCTAATTGCCATTGTTAGTCAATAGGTCTGTTTTGAATTAGAAAAATAACTTCTCTAAATTATCCATGTACTAATAGAGAAGAGAAACCCTGAATGAAAGAATACTGATAATGATCAAACTTGTTGTGAAAAAATTTCTGTCTCTGTCAAATAATTTGAATTAAGGCTGTACCTGATAAAAATTTTCCTTTTTCTGACCTGAGAATGCAGTGGAAAAATAATTGTCTCATTGACAGCAGGTAGCCAAACATCATGTGAAGAAGTAACAATTGTCAGCACTGTAGGAGGTTTAGTGAAAATAACAAGGCATAGAAAGTTTGTGACTTACAGTGTGAAAGGAAATTGGTAATAGGATTTTTTTATGATAAAATAATGTCATGTGTAACTGTATGGTATTTTTCTTACCAACAAGTGTTGATTTTAGCTTTATTATCTTCTCTGCTTATTTTTTTCTGACCTCTTTCAACTTTTCTTTTTTCAATATTTCTCTTTATTTTCATTTATCTTGATAAGTCAGCATATCGGACAGTTGGTTCACTGTATTTTTTGTTTTGTTTTTGAGACTCATCGTTTACTACTGTTATGTCAAGTCACTTATTACTGACTATAATCATTTGTGTAATTCTAATTCAGTTTTTATTTTCTTCCAGATTCGCCTGAGTGACATTATAGCAGCCAGAATCTTACGGTATGCGGATTTTGATACCTTAATGTACACCTGTGCTCCTGAATCTTACTTCATGGAACAAGTGGTATGAATATTTCTGTTTTTTTCTTTTCTACAGGTGTGATAGTTATTTACTCTCTAGTTTTCCTCTTTGTGTGAAACTCAAAATTTTTACTGAGTTATACCAAATTCATTTACTCTGTCATCTTTTACTATAACATTTGCTGTCCATATGGCATTCCTCACCTATTTTATCTGTAAAGTCACTAACTAGTAGCTCTTATTCTAAAAATGGATGATTAAATACTGTAATCTAGAAAAAGTACTTAATATACTATAGAACCTACCGTAATCACTATTATTACCAACCAATTATTTTTTAATAATTGAAGCCACTTGGAGATGCAAGATCATTTAGGAAAATAAAATTGACATTCTTGTTTCTTTTAAGAAATAAAGTTTTATTGCATTTAGTGCCCCAAATATAATTAAAAATTTAACAGGGTATTGCTAATGACTTTTAATAAGTACACAAAACTCATTTTAAATTTTAGAAACTTAAAATACACAGTATTATCTTTTTTTAAAATGCTCAAATTGTTAAGCTTTAAAATATTTGCCTCCTTTTAGCACCATGAAAAGTAAGTCCAAAAAGGGACCTTAGTGATCATGTCATATAATCTTTCATTTCCATTTGCAGATGAAGAAAACAAAGCTTAAAAGATTTGCCTAACATGCACACTGGAGCCAGCATTGAAATTAGTGCATGGGTTCTGGTGGATCCCGGCACTCCCAAACCAGTGTGCTTTCCTCTGTCTGAGGCTGACTTTTTTCTTCATAGAGCACGAAAAAGTTGTCACTGGATCAGTCCTCGTATAATAATGTTTAATTCTGAATTAGTGATAAATACAATAATGAAATTTCACATTCTCTTCTCCATCCAGCCAGTCGCTCATTCATTCAGAAACTGTTATTGGTCACTAATTACCCAACAGGCAGTGGTTCCTGCTTTCAGGAAATATAGTTGAGTTACATGGCAGACCATGTCCTATCACTGGAATAGGTCATGAGAATTATTTGGCTGATATTACTTCTGCATTTATTCACATTTCCAGTAATTACTTTGGCTAGCTTTGTTTCTTATTAGCTCTTGTTTCACGGATGAAAATAACAGAAATTTGCAGTGCAGAAAATGACAATCTTGGGCTCAGGGAGTAGTAAGCACACATGTTAAAACTTAATATTACGTAAATAAAAAAAATATGGAACCAAATGAAAGGAAAACATAATGGACTTAGCTAATTCTAGGTTTAATAGTTATATTATTAATCTTGTTAATTACTTTGTATAAGTAGTTGTATAATTTTGATTCCTGCATTAGAATGTGGAAGTTGATAAGTATTTTGCTAATGACAAAGACATTTTACTTTTAAGAAATAGCATTGTGGCACTCAGTGTGACATAGATTTTTGCTAAATTAGTGTAAAATTCAGTAACTATGTTGAATAATTTGCTATATTTCAGACCCTACTGAGATATACAAAGACATTATTGCTTCCAGTTGTTATGGTGATTACTTACTTTATCTTTAAAAAGGTATTTTTAAAAGTTTTTATCACTTCTTTTTAGGGTCAAATTAAGAACTATAGTATATTAATGCTAATTGCTCCAAATTCTTTATTTTTAGGTAGTATGAATTCTTTCTCTACACTTTTATTTATTTATTTTTTATTTTTTTTTAGTGCCAGGGATCAAACTCGGGGCCTTGCGCTTGCTAGTCAAGCACTCTAACCACTGAGCTAAAGCCCCAGCCCCTCTACATTTCTTATTCAGTTCTTTCTTTGTCTAGTATTATACTTGTCTTTATAGAGAGCCACATTATTAAATATGTTTTTGTTTATTCTTTCAAAAGATTTTTGCCAATCTCCTGCTATGTATGGAAACTACATTAACATTGTAGGTACTCTGGAAAAATAAAGTATGGCCACCCCTGTGTTGGGCAGTCCTGGGGGACAGAAAGTAGAAACATTAAGCAAGTAATCACGCACATAACTAAAGAATTACAATTGTAGTAGATACTGAGAAAGAAAAATACAGTGACAACTTCAGTATCTTTCACTTGTAAAGCACACTTAAGTTTTGAGAAGTCTTGACCTATTTTGATTAAACCACCTCAGGAAAAATTTGTATAAGCATTTACTTTCTTTCTTCCTTTCCTTCTGTTCCTCTTATCCCCCCCACACACACATGCACATACACACACACACACACACACACACACACACTCCTCCTTTTTTTCTTCTTGCTATGTAGCCCAGGCTGGTCTAGAACTCACTGTGCTCCTGCCTCAGCCTCCCAAGCGTGGGGATTACAGGCATGCCCCACTACTCCTGGCTTTATAGAGCCATTTAAAAACATCTTTTTCTGCACGTTGAGTGTTTTCACAATAGAAGAAAGAAATGTCAGTAATAAATGAAATAATCTTTAAAATACCACTGCCAGTTATTGGTCTGGGAGTGATGTATCTGAAAGCCCATTTCATGACAGTGGGCCCTTAGAGATTTGATTGTGTTTCTTTTTTTGAACCATCCTTGTTAATACTATTTGCCAATTGTCTCACTTTAAGTCAGTATGTATTTACTTTATACTTTTCA
This sequence comes from Hystrix cristata, assembly GCA_004026905.1. NCBI lineage: Eukaryota > Metazoa > Chordata > Mammalia > Rodentia > Hystricidae > Hystrix > Hystrix cristata. Next base: position 9,888 of record PVJO010028689.1, read on the forward strand.
GCAGATACTGATAACATGATTTCTCTACCACCATTTCAGTTGTGGTCCTATTCAGAGGAGTCTTCTGACTTAAAGGCAAACTGCATATCTTCTGCATTTGTCCCGAAGCTCACATTCCTCATTCCTTTGTTTCCACATAGAATATGAATAATTTATGAGCAGCAGGCACCTCCCTCTACATCTGTGCTGCTTCCTCCTTGATCTAGTTTCTTCGCACTGCTCAGAGACAGTGGGACGGAGGAAACCAGAGGGAGTGCTTAGGTGGGAGTGAGTTTGCTGCACTGCATTCCCTGGCCAGAGCTTTACCCACTACCTGTTTCTGTCCCATCGAGGCCACTTGTGTTCTTACCGGGCTCCCCTGGGGGCTAATGTGAGACTGCACTTTGTTTTCAGGGGAGAGACAGCCACAGTGGGAGAAAGTGCTAGCAGGATCTGCTAATGCTGTGTTTGTTTTTAAATTAAGACTCATGGACACATTAACAGCCCCAAACACATTACAACCCACACCATGTGTGTATACTAGCAACAGCACATGCTCACACACACACGTTTCTGTGGAATTTGAAACATTCTTCTGTGAGGGATTCTCTTGAATCAGTGAGAGAAAAAGTCTAAACTTACATTTCATTTTCAACTGGAGTCCAAGTTGGGCTGGGGATTTAGCTCAGTGGTTAGAGTGCTTGCCTCACAAGCACAAGGCTCTGAGTTCGATCCTCGGCACCAAAAAAAAAAAAATTAGAGTCCAAGTTCAACTATGTATTTTTTTACACGTTTATCTCTGAGCTATAAGCCACATGTCTTGTGGAGAGAGAAATTTTAAGTTACCCTTAAATGTTTTATGTCTCCTGCTCACATATCGGGGCCAACACCATGTTTCCCCTTCTCCAGCGCTCACCATTATCTGGTCCATTCCGATGAGTTTCAGAAGCCTCCTGTAGCAATCACTTTGGGTTGAAAGAGTAACCAGGGAGGCGTGTACGTCCATAGCTAATTCATTATAATCCAGAGTTTTGAGTGAAGCAGAAACATAGGTGAGTGGCAAAGGAGAGAGAGACAGATCTTCATTTGCTAGCAGGCTGAGATAGAACAGTCTCTGCCAATCTGCAGGAGAAGCTGTGTCCTGCACCTCCTCACTCCCCTGCCCAGTAAAGATGTGACCCTGAACACTAGTAAGTAGTCACCCACGTTAGAGAAGCTGAGGCCCTCAGAGCTCAAGTGCGCCTCAAGATCCGTTCCAATACTCCTTGTAGAACAGAGTTAGCATTTAGAAAAGCAGTTTGCCTGTGACACAGCCAGGGCTTCACTGTTCCTGGAAACTCACTGTAACATGAAAAAATACTTCTTTCTAGTGATAGTGTTTACATTAGTGAATCAGAACATTTAAAATGTTGCAACATTCCTTAGAAAAACCCCACTGATTTGATTTTATTCACAGACTATTCGTGACATTTTATGTGCCTTGTCTACAAACACTTACAGGTAACTATCATAGTTGTGTTAAAAACATACCATTTATTAAATAATGTAATGAAATACAAATTTTTCAAATATATTTCTACATTAAGCTTTACCATTATGATTAAGAAAGGAGATAGGAGGAAAATTTAGACGTTTCCTTAAAAAAAGTTTACTGTTCTTATGGATTTTTTAACTTGTGTTCAAAATACTTATCTTTGTGAAATAACTCAAAATTTAAATTGATTTAATTTCAGTATATTATTAGAATTTAAAGTCAGTAAACAGAAATAAGTTAAAGATTTATTTTGACCATTATTATATTTTGAGCTTTTAGAGAAGGTAATATTTTTTGCTGAATATTTATGAATAGTTTGTTTGCTGTATGTTTATTGCTAAATCTCTGTTGTATCACATTTTAGTGGTTTCATGAAAGTTACCAGAATCAGGGCGTAAATAGATGGCAACAAAATACAACATGACTTATAAAATAAATCCACATAAATAAATTGCTATGGACACAGGAAGCAAATTTCAAAGACAACTTTCTTTTGAGGGAAATGTTATCTCAAATTACATTTTATGTTTGTAGTACATCATTTGATTTTATTTAATGATCTTTATTTTTCAGAACAGATTTAGATTTACAGAAAAATAGTGAAAACTGAACAAAGTTTTCATGAACTTTATACCTCACACCTCTATTTCTAATTTGCAGTTTTCTAAGAGCTGACTAAGACTTTAGGTGCATTTGTTGGAGTCATTTCCAAAATAAAGGTGATGACAGAACTTCTGTATTTGGTCCTGGTCAGGTAGGGGCCAGGGCATTGTGTCTTGATACTCTGAAAACAGTCACACAAGGACTGTGTGACAAGACCTGGGTATTTACTTTGATAACAGAAGATTAAGGAGCACATGGCAGCTGGGTTCGGATATTTGAGAGGTTGTGTTGAGGAGAGGGATGGGTGCAGGGACCAAGTGGTGGAAAGTCCTTTGCTCAGACCAAGGAAGACTTTCTTGCTGTGTACCTGGGGGAGGGTGGCAGACGACCCTCCAAAGCACAAGTACTGTCATCCATTCAGAGAAAACCGTGCATCAAGAAAACCATGTTCCCTGTCTTAGATTCGCTCCTTACAGGTACTGATCGTGAGCAGCTTTGTAGGAATTGTCCTACAAAACACATAGAAATACAGTGGTACTTCGGTTTACAAACTTCATTTGTTTCATAATTTGGGGGGAAATGGCTGTGTTTGTATTTGAATGGGGAAGATGGCCATGCTCATGTTTGTCACCCGATGCAGAGTTTGCAAACAGAAGCAAAATTTTGCCAAACACTTTTGTTTGCAAACCGAATTGTGCTAAGGTATTACTACAAATTTTAGTAGAATCATGTTCTTCTTACTCTGCAGCTTGTTATTTTTATTTAACAGTGTGTCTTGGACTTGTGCCTAGATCTTCCTTATATTTTGTAATAGTCTTAGCATCCTACTGTTTTTCATCATGAGGGACCCTTGTGTATTTGGCCATTTCCTTATGTGTGGATGTTTAGTTTTAACTTCTGTCATATCAGCCAATATTATGAGTAGTGAACATCCTTATATATATATCTTTGCACACATATATAGCATAGAGTATTTGAAGTGAGGCTGTTGGACCTTAAGATTTGAACATTTTATAGATATGAACATTTATAATTTGGTAAATGCTGAGAAATTATAGTGGTAAAGTGACCATTTTCCTGCATTTCTATGCACACCAATGCTATCAAACCTAACCTTCTCTGATAGATGTTTTTAAAAGTAGCCCTTTTGATTTTATAAGTTTTTGTTCATAAAGTTTTGCATCTTTTCATAAGTCTGCTGACTGTATTTATCCTTGACTTTCTAAGAAGGTTTTTTAAATTGCTGTAGTCCCACTTATCTATCTTTGCTTCTGTTAGCTGTGTTTTTGGTGTCATACTCAGAAAACATTGCCAAGAATAATATCCTGAAACTTTGCTTCAACATTTTCTTCTAGGAGTTTTACAGTTTCCAATCTTAAGACTTCATCTTTAATTTGAGGTGATTTTTATGTGTGCTGTCAGATAAGGGTCCCATTTTATTCTTTGCATGTGTATATAAAGTTTTCTAACACAATATGCTGGAGACTACCCTTTCTCCTTACGTAGCATTGCTAACTGGTTGGCTTCTTTTGTATTTTTCTTTTATGGTCCATTTGCTGGTCATTAATTAATGTTCACTTTTTGTAAATGCGCTATGAGAATTTGAAAAAATGAATTTTTTTATTGTGGGGGTGTTTGAAGTTATATGTTATATCATATAATTAATACTGCTAGAGTAAGTGCTCTGCTGTACCAACTTTTTACTGCTTTGTGTCTTATTTTCTGAGAATGTTATCTTCACACTAACACGTGTTTGCTTTAGGTAGATAGTGCTCTTGCTCATTTTATGATTCTTGTAAGACTGTGTTCTGAGTTATTATAAAGAATCATCTTTATCTTGTTTGCATTTTGAATTCTTCCTTGTAGAAAGTTAATATTGCCACAGTCATTTTTTATAGTATTTGCACTGTGTACCTTTATTATTTTTCAACTTTTCCATGACATTTTGGTTTATATGTCTCCAATTTGGACTATTTTTTTCAACTGAAGTTCCTCTAACACTCAGTTTTAAATTAATGAACTTCCCCTGCTTTCATAGCCACTGTGATAACCATTGTGTTTGGACTTGTTCCTGCCATCTGATTCTCATCATGTTGTTTTGTTTGTTTGTCAGGGTCTCGCTTTGTAGTGCATGCTGACCTTGAATTCACTATGTTCTGGCAGCAGTCCTCCTGCCTCTGCTTCCCAAGTGCTGGGATTACAGGCGTGCGCCACCACACCCAGCTCATCATGCTTTTCAAAATGACTTCCTAACGCTTGCTGACTTATTTGTTATCTGTATTCCGTCTCAAATTTACTGGTGGTTTCATCTGCGTTATTAATCAGTATATTCATATTAGTGCAAATAATTAACATCTAAACCTTTTACAGCCAACTATAAAAGCTAACAGTTATTATTTCCTGAGTGTCTGGTTTCTTCCCCGTATTAACTCAATAAATCCTCATACCACCCTGAGAGAGAGGAGCCCATTATCGTTCCCTTACTTACAGATGAGGAATCTGCAATTTAGGGACGTCAAGTAATTTCCTCAAAGGCACTACAATGAAATACCAGAGGCAGCTAACTTTATAAAGAGAAAAATGTTTATTTAACTCAGTTTTGTTCCAAGTCCAGGATCAGGGGTGGGGATGGTTTGACCTTTACTTAGGGCAGCACATAATGGCAAGAGTGGGTATTAGAGTAGACGGTCTTATTGCTAGCCTGGAATCAGAAACAGACAGACAGAGAGAGGGGAGCTAGATTCAGCCTTTTATAGTAGTCCTCTTATGAGAGCTACCCAGGAGTCCCAGGAGAGCTGCATTCTGAGGGCACACCCCCAGGGACCTGAAGACTTCCTGCTAGGCGCCACTTCTCGGGCACCAAGCCCTTCATCTGCCCACAGTCACACTTAGCCACCACAGAGCCAGAGAGCAGAGAAGTCAGATTCACACTCAAGCTCTCTGGCTTTAGACCTCTGCTGCTTCACGGCTGAGCTCCTAGAACACTTTCCTTCTTCCTGCCCACACAGCCGCAGCCACATCACCCATGTTACACTGAAGCAATCTGAAAGTTTACTTCTGGATTGTTGTAACATCTATTTTGTTTTACAAAATCTCTGAACAATTAGATTGAAGACATCAGCCATTTATGCTCTTAACTTCAAATTTATGATGTATTTGTTCTTGACTGTTTCTTGTAGCTCATGCTTTACTGTCTTTAGACCCATAGGATATGTACCCAAATGATATAGAGTATAGAGATTATTTTCTGACTGCTTTCTTAACTAAAACTTGCAATTATTTTGCCTTCCTAGTTAATTGATAGATTGTTTAGTGGATATATCTGAGTTTTAGTATGTTGGAGGTTTTGTGTGTGTGTGTGTGTGTGTGTGTGTGTGTGTGTGTGTGTAAGAAAGAGGGAGCTTTATTACTCATAGGATATTTTGACTTAGCACTTAAATCTTCTGCTTTGGGGATTTTTGTTCTCATTCTTTTGCTTCAACCTTTTTTTCTGTAACTTGTATTATTGCTTTTATCATTTGATCTCTTTTTCCCATGTTCTTAAAATCCCATGGCCAATTTCAGCTGTGTAATTTTGGTTTTTAACCTTTAGGTTTTAAATTAAGTAAATATGCTCTTCCCAGAATTTCTTCAAACTTGCCTCATTATATGGATGTGATATCCTCTCGAACGTCACTGTAGATAATAATTGGAAATTTCATTTAATATTCTTTTATTTCTTGCATTAATCCTGTTTCCTGAAAGGTCAGGGGTTTTGCCCCTTCAGCCTGTTGTTTAACTTTCTTGCTATTTCACCTTGTGTATGCACATCTGAAATCAGCTATTCTATTTACTTCCATCAGTATTTATGGTGTATATGGGGTGCTTGGCAGTTATAATAGCTACTCCTCTTCAGGGCTGTTTCCTTGCATGTGGCAACTCTCTGCAGAGTTCTGCTGCAACAGAAGGTTTTGGGTGCAGTGGGGAGACCTGCCTCGCTTGGCGGCATGTGTAGGCAAGGAGCTGCCATAGAGCCAGCTGGGGTGATTTGGTGATACCACTGCAGTCCCAAGAGACCTTCCCCTGCTGCTCTTACTTAAATCTGCAGGTCTTGTGCCCCTGAATTTCTTCCAAATACAGTCTTACTTCTCTTTTCTTCCCACAAGTCCATATTAGAAGGTCCCTGAATCCTGTAAAAACTTTTATAAAATACCCAGTGAAACAATAAAATGGAAAGTCTCTTACCTCTTTTACGAATTAGCATAAGCTCTATGAGGATAAGAATGACATCTGTACTATTCCTGCTGTATTCACTACACAGTGGGTATAAATATTTAGTAAATCAGGATCACTTTTCTGGAACTAAAATAAATACCCAATAATTTTTCTTGTAGAATTTTATCCTAAGGCAATATTCAGAGATGCTCACGAAGATGTGTATACAAGGATGTTCGTGTGGTTTATAATTATGAAAAATAAAAATTCCAACAGTAGTTATCTAAACTATTTATTGTACATAGCTTCAATATTTAATAGAAAGCCTTTCTATTCATTTATATTTTCAGAGGTACAACAACCTCTGGGAATCAGTAAAACCTATTCTATCTTAACTAAAGAATAATTTTTTGAATACTTTAAATAGGATAACTGTAAATTATGCCTTTTAAGTTAATAAAATTTTTAGTAGTCTTAGCTAAGCCTTATTTTTATTTATGCTTCTAACTCATTTACAGAGAATCACATTTTGAAAATCCAAGAACAATTGAAGCTATTCGTACATTATCATACTGTAATGAGCATTCAGTAAATAGATAATATTTCTGTTTTATTCCAGAAAACAGTTCCTTGAACGTGGTGAGGTAAAAGTCTCCTCATTTATTCTCTGGTGGGCTACTATGCTAATCTCTAGTTCAAAGTTAATTCACAAGGCCGCCACCTTGCGTGACCTGTTGAGCGCTGGTAATGAGTTTCTGCTGAGCCTTCTCTCCAGTCTATTCTCACATTTGAGTAGTAGTAATAAGGATTTGAAAGCCAGTTTGGAAAATACAGAACGATCACCGTTCAGAAATAACCCATTAACTTTTTGGTATGTTCTCCTTTGGCATCCTCCTCTACACCACTTTGTGCATGTGCATGTGCACACACACGTGTGTATACAGATGTTTTTATGGTTTTTCTTTACAGAGTTAGTGTTCTGTATTACGCAGTTTTATATCCTGGAAACTTTTCTATGCCATTGAATAATCTTTTAATATATAATTTTTACTGGCTGTGTACCTGCAGAAATGTAAAGGTGTGTTTCTTATTCCTATTGGTCACTTAGGTTGTTTCTTCTTTTTGCTGTTAAAAATACACTTCCGTGATCATCTTTGTAGTGCCTGTGTGTTTTGATTATTCTCTTAGATAAATTTCTAGAATGGCAGGTTAAGTCAAGATAGTTGCCTCTTTCTTCTAGGTCTTGATAAATATTTTGAAATATGAAAATGTGCCAATTTATTATTTCAGTGTTTTGTTGCAACAAAACTCTCTAACATACAGTATTAATATAAGTCAACTGTATACATGGAAATACCACATTATCTTTAACATTTAATTTGAATATTAGTGAATTAGAACAAAAATATTTAGCTGCCATTTGCCCTTATCTGTTGTCCCTTTTTCTAGTGAATCGATATTTATGGATGTCTGTTATCAGAGTTTTCTTTGAAACCTTTGCTCAGTAGAACTGTCACCTGGATCAAAGTAGGATGCCCCGCTAACAGTACAGATATTTATATGTATATCCTGCTCCTTTTAAAATGACCGAGTTCCTGTG
>PVJO010028690.1:0-17783 GCA_004026905.1 Hystrix cristata
TCTGGATCCTGTGGATTTGCCTCCCTCCCTGACGACTGGACCTAATCAGTCTCATCGCTGCCTCCTTTGCCTCTCTGAAAGCTACACGTAAAGCAGCGCAGGCCCCCTGCTCCCACTGCTCCTCTTCTCCAGCTACACTCACTCCCTAGATGATCTCACTTGGGCTCAAGGCTCTCAATACCAGCTTTATGCTGACAACGCCCGAATTTGAGCCTCCCGCTGAAAACATTCCCCTGAAATTCAGGCTTAAATATCCAACTGAGTTTCTCTTCATCAAAAGACACCAAAAAGGAAAGCAAGCCAAAGAATGGGACAAGATATTTGCAACACACATAACTGACAAATGGTATCTAGAATATACAAAGAATTACAACAAAAACTGGAAAAAGGCCCCCTAAACAAAATTAGTAAGGTCCCCTAAACAAAATGAGTACTTGTTGAACAAGTACGTAGCAGAAGAATGCCCATCAAACATGTGAAAAGATGCTCAGCCTTATTAATACTTGGAGAAGTGCAAATAAAACCACAGTAGATACTCATCAGACAGGCAAGAATTTAAAAGTCCGATAATATCAGGTATTGGCAAAAATATAGAGGAATAGGAACAATTATCCATGGCTAACAGGAATGTAAGTCAGTACAACTACTTTGAAGAAGAGTGTTATCTACTATTTAAGTGAACATACACACACGTGGCAATTTAGCAACTCCACTATAGGGAACACAGGCGGAGGAGATCTACATTCACAGCGAGTTCATCGCACTCCCCATGATACTCCCAAATAGTAAGCAAGCTGCTGCTACAAGCAAGTATGAAGGTGACCTTCATCAATACAACAGCGAGTGAAAAATGCATACCACGAAAGAATATACATGTGCCTAAATATATGTACATATATATGACTCCATTTATGGACAGAGTATCCCAAATGCAAAATTTCTATATCTGAAAAGTTCCAAAGTCTGAAACTTTTGAGTGTCGAGATGATGCCATGGTGTGGAAAATTCCACATCATGAAACTTTGCTTCACGCATAAAGCTACAAAAAATATTTTGTAAAATATGAAACATAAATCAATTTTGGGTTTAGGTCTGGCTTCCATCTCCAATATTTTACTGCGTATATTAAAAAATATTTAAAAGTAAAACAAAAACCCAAATCCAAAACACTTCTGATCCTAACCACTTAGATAAGAGATGTTCGACATGTATTTAAAGTTCAGAAACAGGCAAAATTTTGTTTAGAGATGCACGTATAGGAAGTGAGGGAGGAGTTGCTAACTGTGGTTCCTGGGCCCAATCCACCACCTATTTATGTGTGCCATGAGCCAGGAATGGCCTCACATTTTCAAACACTCGGGGAATAAACAGCAGTAGGGTAATATTTTGTAGCTTGAGAATTACACAAAATTCAAATTTGGGTTCATACATTAAGTATTAGGTATGGTCAGTGGCCCCTCCTGAACTACAACGGTAAAGCCAAGTAGCGGGGACTGAGACCCCACACGCTATCTGATAGCTTTCCGAAAAGTCTGCGGACTCCCGACAAAAGTCAGATCGAAAGCAAGGATGTCAGGAGTGCTGGCGTGTACTTGCAATCCCAGCACTCTGAGGCAGGAGTCGGACTGCAAGTTTGAGCCTAACCAGGGCAACTTACTGACTTAGCAAGACTATCTCAAGATAAAAATAGAAAAGGTGAGGGATGTAGCTCAGTGCGAAGGCCCTGGCTGGATCTGTATTAGTTACTCTTCCAGAATCAATGGTTTGGAAGAGAACAGATTTAATACAGGACATTTACATCTACAAGTTACAACATTCATTCACACAGACCAAGGCAGGAAAAGTGCAAATATCTCTCTTTGCTGGATACCCGAAAGATCCAATCAAGGGCTGGGAGCCCATAGCAATGTCCCATGTATGCCAGCGCCTGTACTAAAAGGCTGAAGAATCTATACTGGAGCCAGGATATGATGTTCACGGTGGAGATGACGACCAGAGCTCCCCCAAAGCAAACGGCAGCCATCCCTGACGACGGCAAGGCCCTGAGATCCTCCTGTGATGAGAACAGTCGAGTTCATTCAGGGAAACCAGCCGCAACAGAGCTTCTCCTGGGAAACAGCTCCCTGCTGTCTTCTGCTCCCGTTCTCCTTTATGTTGTGTGGGCAACAATCCTCAGCTGAATCCTTGACGCCCGGAACCACATCAGCTCAGTCCAGCTGGGCGTTCCTGCTTGAGTTGGCCGTATCAGCCCACCACAGGGTCCAATCCCCAGTAGTACAAAAAAAATGAGGAAGTTGGCCACAGCAGAGAGAGAGAGCTCTGAACAGGGAGGGTGTGGAGAAGATGACGTGCAGGGGCCGGCAGAGGGCCTGCGTGGAGGCTCCAAAGGTGTTAGCTTCGTAGTTATCCTGAAAACTGCTCACACTGGTTTTATGCCCTTTTCTATATGTTGCTATATCTCAAATATTTAAAAATTTTATTATTTTCCTTCATTAATAAAGAAAATGAACACGTGAAATATAACCATATGTAAAGCAGCTTTGGGGAGAAAATGTCCCCAAGCTAAAAGACATGACAAACTAGGAGAAATATCTGCAATACATATCAGAGCTGGTCTTCCTAACAAAGAAAGGACTTACAGCGACTGAAAAGAAAACAACTGACTCATCACAGAAAAAAATACAAATAGCTATAAACAGAGGAAAGGATGTTCAACTTCACTTATGCGAGAGGATGCAAATCTGAGAATCCTCAAATGCTGTTTATCGCTCTGTGACTGGCAAACACTCACGTCTGACAGTGAACGGTGGGCAGGCTCCTCGCTGACGCTGTGCTGGCTGCCTTGGGTAAAGGTGCAGTGGGGGTCTATACATCCTATACCTCCACAGACACAATTATAAGCCAAGCTAACAACCTGTCAACCAAATATGTCCTATCCTTCTTCACTGGCAAACGTACCTGCATGATGAGGAGGAGGGTCAGATTCAAGTTTAGAATCCCTGTAGTCCTCAGACTTCCTCACTGGAAGACGGCCATGCCTGCCCCCGGAGCCCATCTATTCTCTTCCTAGGTCACATCATGGGGGGCCCACACTCATATCTGGGTTCTCAGCCCATGCCGTGCCCCCAGAGAGGAAGTGGCCCTGGAAGCAGGCACCGTCTGGGCCAAGGATCCCAGGAGCGGCACGCTTGGTGTATGGGACCCATAGGTCCCTTTGGCCTTACAACTTCTTACAGCCCAGGGCTGCAGCAGAGTCCTACAAGTAGGGTCTTTGCCTGAGCCTAAGAGTGGTACAGGCTACAGGAAGACAGTACTGCTGGTAGAAGTACAAAATGGTACACATCCCACAGAGGTGTTTCGGCAGGATTAAAATTAAAAATGCATTTACTCTTTGACCCAGCAATCCTACTTCTGAAAACTTATCCGATAGATATAGCTATCTGCACATATGGAAAATCGCACACACACACACACACACACACACACACACACACACACACACAATTATTCATTACTGGAAGCCACTCAAGTATCAATCTCCAGAGAACTGATTAAATACATTATGGTATATTCTCATGATAGGAAAAGAACAAGAAAGTTCTCTCTGTGTTCATATAAAAATAGATGTGAAGGTCCTATGAAATGAAAAAAGAAAAGTATAGAACAAACTACAGAGAGCACTATCTTTTGTGCAAAAATGGGAAAGAAGGATTCATTTAAAAATTAAGAGAAACAGTAGCTGAAGCACTGGTGTAGGGGACAAAATAGAGAGGCCCAGAGTAGATGCCAACATTTGCGGTGTGCATCTTTTCATCGTTTCTGGTTTTGAACCCTCATTTCACCTCATAAAAAGTGAACAATGTGCTGGAACCCCAGCCCTCTGGGAGCCGAGGCAGGAGAATCACAAGTTCAAGCCCAGCCTGGCCAACTTGGAGAAAACCTGGCTAACAATTTTTTAAATTTTAAAAAAGGGCTGAGGATGTAGCTCAGTACGAAGGCCCTGGGTTCAATCTCTATTGCAAAAAAGTGAGAGAAAAGTTAAATGAAAGATACGGAAGGTGTACACGGAAGGTGGTAGGGATGATAGTCACTGCTGCTCCCAACCCGTATGGATGGACAGAGAAGTGCGGAAGGTCAAGGGAGGGACTGCAGATGGTTTACATGTGTCCCCCCGGAGGAAGGCTGGAAATCACAAGGGGCCGGATAGGGCCCCCATTGTACCCCCACAGGACAAAATGAGCTACAGCTTGAGAACCACGTTACAGGAAGTAGGATTCTCTGGGTCTAATTCTCTTCTGTCGCCCCTGGATTTTAGGAATGTTTCTTTTGATCATCCTGATTATGACTCGACCAAGCTACTCTGCATCAGTTGGGGTGCAGTCCCAGAGATTATCAGGAAGCCCAGAGTCCAGAGGCTTGGACAGGAGTTCAGACAGGAACCCCAAGGGCAGAGTGAGCCTCGGGGTGCACGGGGATCAGAGCCGCAGGAACCAGGAGGTTCTGTCTTCTACACTAAGCTCGCAGGATTCTGAATTTGCGGTTGTTTGATTTGCAGTACTAGAGACTGAATCCAGGGCGTCACGAATGCTAGGCAAGCCCTCTGCACTGAGTGACAGCCCCAGACCCTTGAATTTGTTTTTAATTGGAGGAGAGGGCACATAATTTTGTCACTGTTGAGAGTCCGAGATGCTACTGCAACTGGTTAGCTGTGTCAGAGCTGAGGGGCTGGGTGGCTGCGACATTTGAGATGCTTTGTCTAACTGGCCCCAGCCTAAGCCAGGCAGAGGACCGGACTGAAACAAACAACCTCTATAGTCTCATTCATCCCACCCCAGAGCACTTGACCAGAGTCTCTCAGCAGAAAAACCTAAGCAATTTTTTGACCAATAGTTGGATTATCAGAAAAACCTGTTACAGAGAGAGAGAGAGAGAGAGAGAGAGAGAGAGAGAGAGAGAGCGAGCACGAGAGGACACTCACCCCTTTCCCTAGGCAGGCAAGTGCAGGAATCACCTTCTCCTGGGCGATGCACTGCAGGATGCGGGGAGCCCCGTAGAGTCCACCCATGCAGGAGGCCAGGGAGGAGATGTACAAGCCCAAGAGGAAGAGGAAGCCCACTAGGGACACCTGTGTGAGAGAGCAGTTTCATCATTGCCCATCGTTGGGCATCAAGACTGCACAAAGCTCGCCTCCTCCATGAGGCTTTCCCCGGTGCCCCTCACAGTTATGGTTGCTCTTCAGTGCTCCTTGGCACCTCAACGTGATGTTGGGATGGTGCCTGTGTTACTGTCTCCTCTGCCCAGCCTCAGGCTTCATTTAAGCAAGTCTGCTGCCTTGTTCATTCTTGTGTTCCTGGTGCCCAACACAGTTACCTAAATGATGAATGAATGAATGAATGAATGAATGAGACCCCAACCAGATGGCCCACAGGCACCAAAAGATACAGCAAGAGTGGGCACAGCTGGTGTCCTTGCTGTCAGCTTGCAGAAGATGAGTGCTGCTTGCCATGGAGTGGTGTCCCAGGTTGAGTGATGAACCCACCCCACACCTCTGATCCGGCCCTCACCCACACCCACAGGGAAGCCTGTTGTCTTGAGTATTTGTGGTGTCTTCTCCATTATATCTTACTTAAGACACAGCCACCAGAGCTGTTGGTTCCCACTGCTCATTTTTCCAACTAATACAGATAGAAGTAATTTTTACTTTTGTTACTTATAGCCTTTTGACAAGGTATCCCCATGTCCCATTGCTTTAGCAATGCAACCGGATCCATGTCATTAAGTTACATGGCCTCTGGCTAGACCTATTTCCTGCCTCAAAAATTACCACTAGAATAATTTGATGAATCCTGCATCAGTCAGGATTCTTGATTGAAAAAGAACACTTAAAAAAAAAAAGGAATATATTTGTGGAACACTAGAGGATCACAGAATCACCAGGAGGCTAAAAGATGAGATTCGGGAGAGGGGCAAGACCCAAGCCAAGGCACTCCCGGACTTCTTCCCAGTGACTGTTGGCCAGGGTGCCATCAGCACCCCGTAACCTTGTGGATGACTTCTTGCCTCTCTGCATCTTTGCCTCAGTCAGTACATTTTGAGCATCTTGATTTTGTGCCCTTCCGGCTGCAAGGGGACACGCAAGAGAGGTTCTGGTTCTTTGGCTTCCAAATATTAAATGGGGATCTCACTCCCTTCATGGCTGTACACAAGGTTGAGTAATTCCAGACAGTGAGGGAAGTCAGTGGATTGGGGGCACAGTCGAGGGCATCACTTCGCATATTCTGATGGCATTTTGTTATTTCCTCCCCTGCGGGACAGTTCTCTTGCCTATGGACCAGGAGCCCCTTACCGGTAGACCTGAACCATGATGTCCACCCCCTCCCTGCAGTACCTAACACAGAGGCAGGCAAACAGGGCCCAGCAGCGGAATTAATGCAGCCTCATGACTTTACGTGCTCCATGCCCCCAAAGTCTCATAAAACCATTAGAGAAACTGGTCCCATGATTTATCCCTCACCCATTTGGAGATGTAATTGTTCATTTGCAACCCACGTTTCTGCCTTCTGTGTCAAGGGTCTTATGGTGACTGGTTTTAAAAAGACTCTATAATGAAATTTTATCAAAAGCATTTTAAAAATTTAACTCAGTAGTTCTCTACTCTGGCTTTACATAAGAATCATCCCAGAGGTGCTTATTTAATTAGTGTTGAGTGGGACACAAAGTTGATTTTTAAAAAGTCCTAAAGGTAATTCTAATGTGCGGCCAGTGGACAACCACTGGGTATGGTCCAGCCTATCAACTGCATCTGCCCCTTGTGGACTTCTTTAGGAGAGGCAGGCATGGTAGCTCCTTGCAGAAATGTGACTGCTTCTAAACTAAAATGCTAGACAGCCCTCCCTCAGTATCCTTGTGGAGTTAGTGCTGGGACCCTGAGGACACCAAAATCCATAGATGCTCAAGTTTCTTTCATAAAACGGGCACTGTATTTACATATAACCTACATACATCCTCCCAGACATTATAAATACTCTCTGGATTACTTATACCTTATGCAATGTAAATGCTGTGTAAATGGTTCTTATTCTGTATTGTTCAGGGAATAATGATGAGAAGAGTTTGTCCATCTTTAGTACACATGTAATTTTTTTCATGAATATTTTGAATCCACATTTGGTTGGATAAATGGATGTGGAACCTGGAAATACAGAGGGCTAACTGTATATATTTGTGTTCATTTTTCCATCGCTTAAAACTGTTCATTTACTTGGAGTGGGAATGAAATCCCCCAATCTGCATCCTTCTGGTGCTGAACTAATCTCAAGAACTCACTGAGTCTTGGCTTTGGGAGTACGTGACACTGGTGACTTCATCTGTGGCCACCTTCCACAGACACACCCCAGGACTCCTCCAGAACCCTCGGGGCTGGTGTCAGATGGGGAATTGCCCAAATATAGTGACTTGTTTACGTGCAGTTTGTCAGTTGCATTTAGAATGACTTGTCCAATTACCATTTTTTTTAAATATAAAACTATTGTTCAGTCAGTTTCCTGAAAAGGAAATGAAATGTTGGTCCTCACATTCAAATTATCAAAACTCTGTCCTATCTTCATTCTGCCTGAACCTCAGCTCTTCCGTGCTACCTTTCATCCATCCATCCATCCATCCATCCATCCATCCAGGAAGCACCTCCTCAGGATTATATTCCTGCCATGGGTCAGACATTATGAACACAAGAGTAAATCATGCAGCTCTGCTCTCCGACCTCAAAAGACTTAGTCATTTTCTCACTCATACTGTACTTAAAATGTGTGGTGGAAATGAAAGTGAGAGTTTATTTGAACAAATGTATGTCAATAGTTCTTTTAAAAGAAAATTGGATGCTCCTGTATCATATAAAACTATCTTTCCAAAATATGATATGGGTGTGAACTACCCTCAATTCCTTTTTTTCAACAATTACTGATGAAAAGAATTAATTATACCTCTCTGCTCTTGGTATTTTATTCCGGCTCCCATTCTGAGCTTCAGCCATGGAGAGACTCCAGCAATTCACTAGCTTCTCTCTTCTCTTGAAGGATTGTATTATGGCTCAGGTCTAGAACATCCACCACAGAGTCTCGTGTGCTCAGAGGTGGGGCTTTCTGAAGGTGATTGGATCATGGGGTCGCTATACTCATCTGATCCATCATTGAGTCCATTGCTAAAAGTGCTGCTAGTGGGTGAAGCCTGGTTGGAAGAAGTTTGTCACTTGAGGGGGGTAGCTTTAGAGGGTGTATCTCCCTCCCAGATCCTCTTCTGTCTGCTTCTGGCTCCCATGGATTGAGAAGCCTTCTACCATGTCACATCTGCCATGGAGCCAGCCAACCATGGACTGAATCCCCCAAAATGTGAACCAAATTAAACCTCGTCTCCTTTAAGTTGTGGGTGTCAGGTATTTTGTCCCAGCAGTGGGTAAGGTGACTCATTCAGAGAGGGCTCTAAATCATTTGCAAGGGCCTCATTCCACCTGGTCTAATTCTCGCTGCCCCTTGATGTTACTGAGGAGGACATCCCGACACTCTGACAGGATCAGGAATAGTAAGGAAGGTCTCGACAGCCCCTGACTCTCTCCCTCATCTTATTTCCACAAAGACATGAGTTTCCCGATACCTTCTGACTCCACAGATGGACCACACCTCAACTTCAGTCAAGTTTTCTCTCTCCTCCCACTTGATAGCCGCTCTCCACGAGGAGGCAGGGGTGGCTTTGCTTCCCGAGAGGCTGCACTGTGTCCTTGCCACGAGCGGTGACCGTCAGATAGAGCTGGTGGCAGGTGCTGAGCAGATGACTGGGCCCCTTTACCAGCCACAAGCTCTGTCCCTCTCCACCTTCCCACATGTGGCTCCTGTAAACTGTCAAGGTCCTCTTGAATATGGGAGGCCATAACCAGGATGATTAGAGTTTACTCTGGGGGATTTTCCATTTTTAACAAAGATACTTTCGGGGAATTCTTCCTACTCTGTTGTTTTTATTCTGCTAATTAGTATGCCCCAGGACTCCTAAGGTTCTTGGTCCTTTCGATTTGTAATAAACATCCATTTCCTGGATGTATACAAGTTTATTTTGTAACACTATTTAATCTAGTTAAATCCTACTAATCCTCTTCTTTATACAATTCCTTTCTATATTTTTGAAAAATATTTAGATTAACTACTTTGGGTTTTCCTATTCAATTAAATATGGTGGGTTTGTGGAGGGACAATGTGTCCCTAAAATGAAAGTCTCCATCTGTGGGAGTAGCCCCATATGGAGTAGGGGGGGTGTTAAAATTCAATAAGCACAAGTGACAACCTAGGTATTATGATTTCCCAGGTTCTCTCAGAGCCACTGCAATATACTAAAGATTTTTAAAAGCATTATGTTACTGAGCCTGCCAGCCAGGAACTGGAAGAAGATTCCTCTGGGATGGGAATGAGAAGCAAAGAAACTTCCTGGAGAAACTATAGTTTCGGAAGATAAATGCTTCGAAACAGATCCGAGGAGCTGCAGGAAACCCAGAAAGAAACAGATGGGCCGACCAGCTGCAGATCAGTGAAAGGGACCCGCAGTGGCCCCGGAGAGCGTAGTTCTGGCAGGAAGCACCTGAGAGAAAGAGGGGTATGCACTGGGGAGATTCAGAGGGACCAGCCCCCAGTGGGTCACATCAGGCTGCAGGTCCCTGTGTCTGAGGGTGATGGTCAAGGCCCCCAGAGACGTGGCCTTATTTCTTCAGGGCTCCAGACCACTCAGAGATGAGTCAGTTCGGAACCAAGGCCGCGACAAAGATGTGAACCGGAGCTGAGTGGTTTATTAACCCAAATCCGGATGGTAGGTGGTGGCAAGTAAAAACCCGCACACTGTGCACCCCCAGGCCCCTCCGGGCCACGCCTCTCACGTCCAGGTCCTGTCAGCACTGTCATCTGTGGCCCAGCTGACTGCCTGAGTGTGGTGCCTGCCACTGCAGCCGCATCCAACCCAAGGAGGGACACTGGGCATCAGGAAAGGGCAAAGGCAGGGGCAGAGCCCGTGCGAGCTCCTTGCCAAGGGGCTGGTGGGGCAGCAGAAGGTCAGGGGGCTGCTGGTTTGGAGTTGTTCTGGTTGGCTTTGTCACTGGTCACTTACTTCCCATGCTAGCCTCAGTTTGTGACTGAGAACCGAGAACAGTGGCTTTTTATTCTTCAGAGGATTTCCAGTAGCCTATTCTAGAAATACATGCTTGTCTTCTCCAAAACCTGAACCTCTACCTTTCGCACAAGTGAGTACATCCTCGTGCCCTAGGCCAGGCCTGGCTTAGCAGGTGCCGCCGGCTGGCTAAGGCCTTGCCTACCTGTCTCCTGTCTGCACAGGTGGCATACATACCAAAGAAGGCCCGTCTGTTCTCATGTCTATTATTAGGTGTGGAATTTCCACCCTGAAGTTTCCCATAGGCTGTCCTCGGGGATGTTTTTATGCTACAGCTGTGTGGCTTTCCTTGGGATACAAGGCCACCTGCCACATGCCCACCTGGAGAATTTGCCTCCAATTCAGATCTATCTCTAGTGAGTGAAGGAGTAATCCACTAGACAGGAAGCAACTTTAGACACAGGCAGAACTGGCCAGCCACTGCCATGTCACAGACAAACAGCAAGAAGTCTCCCGGTCAGAAGATCCTTCTCAAGCCAGGCACGGTGGCACATGTCTATAATCCCAGCACTCTGGGAGGCTGAGACAGGAGGACTGTGAGTTCAAGCCCAGCTGGGGCACTTTAGCAACTTACAAGACCTTGTCTCAAAATTTAAAAACCGCAAATGGGCTGGGGATCTAGCTCGGTGGGTAGAAGGCTCCTTGGTTCACTTCCCAGTACCACGAAAAAAAAAGAAAAAGAAAGAAAGAAAGAAAGAAAGGAAGGAAGGAAGGAAGAAAGAAAGAAAGAAATCCTTCTCATGCCTGCTGCTTCCTGAAGCCCTTAGTTTCTCTAAGGCAGTGAGCTTTCATTCCGCCATGGGAGAAGGGCCCTTGGAGGGGAAACTCCAGATGTGTAGATGCACGTGATGGGCGCAGACTCCACCGCTGAGAGCAAACCTTGCAACCTGGGGGTCTGAGACCTCAGCACTGGGTGTCAGCTCTCCCGTGATCTTTTCAACCCTTCATTTACTAAGGTCAAGACCCCTGAAAACAAATAACACCTTCACTTGAGTGTCTAAATAGAAACCTGCGCTGATGTGGAAACCAAACGCACCTCAAAAGAGTAAGTTCATGCTCTCCTGCCCCGGGAGGCTGATCAGCGAGAGAAAAGGGTTGCTGCTCCACGTGACCATACGTAGGAGCACTTGGGAGTTCACTGTAAGGAACGTTCCCTATCGGACCGTGCTTCTCAGAAAGTGATGGGAATCTCAGTGTCCACTTTTCCCCCGGGACTTCAGAGAAGGCAGGAGTTTTGGGGGATTTTCAGAGAAAGTCTGGAAACTGTATTCTCGTAGGCTTGAGTCGCGCCAAACAACTGTCCTCCGTGTCACCTGACCTCTGGCCTGCCAAGGTGGCCGAGGAACACAAGGAATTTGCTAATCTCCTGGCAGGATGTGTGCCCTAGAAATGAAGATGTTGCTGCCAAATCAATGCAGAGTCTCAGAGATTCTTGGGAAAGCCAGAGTCAAGAGCCCTCCCTGCTTCCCTGCCTGTCTCCTAGCTCTGGGCTCCTCTGCCACATCCATCTCCCTGCCCCACAGCCTCTTACTTGCTTCCCCTAAGTAGCACTTTCTTTTCACAGTGGAAGGTGAGGCTGCGGGCAGAAATGCAGAGTTTGCTGAGCTGGGAACTGGGAATGAGCATGTTCTTCTGTCACAGCCCTGACTTTCAATATGAAGCAATGTCCCTGTGCTGTAGCACCTGCATGATCTAGTCACCTGCACTCGTGTGGGGAGAGGTACCATGACCTGTTTCCAGGGATCCTGAAGCAGAACCTGCATGTTTCATCATCTCTGCCTCCCCAGAGCTTCAGTCCAGCTAAAGCCATTTGGATTCCCAGATGGGACTGCCCTGTGCCAATGGGCACAGGTAAACAAGCCTGGCAGACTGAGGCTTGGGGCAGTGCAGGACTCACCCACCTTTTCGGCTATGAGGAAGTCATAGCGAAGGGCCTCTCGGGTGCAGATGGCGCCAAGCAGGAAGGTAAAGATGATGTACAAAAACCACCTGCAAAATCCAACCACAGGGTAGAGCTTCCACTTGCCTTCACCCTGCCCCATCCCAACCCCACCCGGCTCATTTCCCGCTGAAACCTGTCTCAGAATTAACCAGAAACCCCAGCAGGAAGCCTTCCAGCTGGACTGGAAGACTCTGCTTGTACTGTTTCTCTCCTACATGGTTCTTACAGAAGAGAAAAAGGGGTATCATTACTGCGTCTTTTTCTCTTTACTAAAGAAGAAAAACACACAAAGGGTGTTGGGGGTCAGGAAATGGGGGGGGCCTGTTCTCTGATCAGGGTTCAGTCCAGTGTTGACCTGCAGCCCCACACCCCACCCTGTCCCAGCAGAAGAAGACACCAATGATCTTTCGGGCCTCGAAGGCTGGCTAATCTGTGGATCACAGATAACAGAGAAGGACCAAGCACAGGAAAGCAAAGCAGCAGCCTGGCTCTGCCCCAGGATGCCCTGTAAGTGTGCACAGGTCACACCTGAGGTCTTTCTGCTCCCGTCTAGGCAGTGACAGGGTGGCCAGGGTTCCTCCAGGGCCTCCCAGCAGTGACCAAATCCCACACGGGGTTCTCACGGATGACCTTTTTTTCTTCCGAACACTCAGTTCTGTCCCTGTGGCCTTTACCATCCTCCCAAATGTTGCTGCTCACTTTGCACAAAATGGCCTTGCACCCTGTGCCTGGCTGGTAGCAGTGGTGCTGTCACGTAAGTTGAGAGCATATTTGGTGTTCATGAAATAGATCTGTCACTATTTTTTAAGTCTCACAGTTAAAATAACATGGGCACTTTTAATTTCTCAAGTCACGGTCATGTCTATGAGCTCACCGCCTTCTCACACCTACCCAGTGAAGGGCAGAGAAGCTTCCTTCCTCTTATGGTACGGAGATAAAAATGAAAGATTCTGGAAGGTCGGAAACAGACCAAGGCCACCCAGACTGCAAGTGTGGGTGGCACAGTGTGAACTAAAACCTCAGAGGCTGGGCAGCACTGGGGGAGTCCAGGGTACGGAGAGGTGGCCTCTGGCTTTTGCTCTGTGCCTTTACACACCGTGTCTCCCCCACACTCCCAAGGCACACGTGGATCATCATCCCCACTTTACAGAAAAGGAAGTGAAATCTCCTAGAGCTAAGAGAATCGCCCAGTGAGCCGCAGAGCTGGGCCGCAAACCCTCATCTGCCCGACGGCAAAACTCTCCCTCTGTGTGCTCCCACCACCTGTCCTGGGAAGTCAGCGGTTAAAACGAAATCCCCAAGTTCAAAATGAGAGTAAAGTAGGAGCAGGGACGGGGACCGGGAGGCTGAGGGAAAAGGAAAGAAAGCCTTGGTCTGTGATCTGCAATAAAGACACTGTCCCTGGGCAGCGTTCCCAGGCGGGAGCCATGAAAGGGCAGACATGAATTTTCCAGCCCACCGCGTGTTAAAAGGAGGCCTAGAATATGAAGCGGATCAGTCACAGTCAGGGCGCTGTCTGAACAAAAGGGGCCATCCCCTCTTTTGCCTGGGTTTTCTCTCCCACTCTCCAGCACAGACAGAGGGGAACTTACGAGATGCTGACGGCTGCCAGGGAGCCCAGGGGGATGCTGGCCGCGGGCTCCCGGAGGTCGCCTCCCATGTTGAAGCCTGCCATGACTCCTGGAAGACACCCAGAGGGAGGACAGGGTGAAACAGGGTGCTTCCTAAGTCACCGTCCCTGGGCCGCCCTTCCTCTCCTCCAGGCCTCTCCTGGAAGCAGCCCCTCGTCAGACCTCCCATTTGCAGCTCCGCTTTCAGGCTGCCTTTCCGCAATCTCCCCTGGCAACTGAGGAGGCATTTGTGTGGCCATGAAAGGAACTTTTGTGGGTCGGGTGACCCTTAGGAGCAAAGCCCTTGTAGCTCAGAAGCCTCTTATCACCCTGTGCAAAGTACAGAGGGTGAGGGAGGTGACCTGCAAGCCACACAAAGGCCCCACGCACACGGCTGAGCTCAGTCTTCCCAGCAGGAACAATGCCCCCGATGGGCTCAGCATTCGCAAAAGGCCTGCAGCCTTCTGCTTGGCAGCTGTCCGTGCCGCTGCTGCATGCTAATACACTGGGGATTCACGTGTCCTCGCGGTCAGGTCCCATCCAGTAGGATAGAGACCTGGTTCAAAGCTCCTGAGCTACCAAAAAGCTCTAAACACACTTCAAAAAACACTTGTGATGGCAGCCGACGTGGTGTCACAATTGCCTTTTTCATTGTCATCACCAGCGCCCAAGAACACGAAAGAAAATGAATTAACCATCACGGTGAGGGACCAACAGTACAGCTGGGGAGGACGGGACAGCCCTCTCTCCACTCACACAGACACATGTGGAAGCAACGAGACGAGGGGCTCTGAACCCCAGTGAAGGTCCAGCCCGCCAGCTCTCTAGCAACTCAGTGTATGTCAAGCCTGGAAAGGGGGCTTCAAATGCCCTTCGGGGTCAAAATGGGCCCAAGACCATCATTATAGATTTAGGAGCACTTTCAGCCCGACAGGGCCTGTGTTAAGTACTTTCCGTGCATTTCGGGGTTATTTTTTGCCTTTGGGGGGCTTTTTCTGGGGTGCGGGGGATCGAACTCAGGACCCTGTGCTTGCTGGGCAAGCACTCTACCACTGAGCTAAACCTCCAAGCCCCACCCCTGCATTTTTATCTTGTTTAATTCTCAGAACAACCACATCAGAAAAGTAAATTATTTCCCCACTTTATAGAAAAGTAATCAAAGAGGCTTATTAAAACAGCTGAAAGTCACACGTTCAGCAAATAGCAAAGCTACTGACCATTCAACCCTGGTCTGTCTGACTCAGTATGCTTTTAATGCCTCTGTTTTAATGCTTCAGGGAACCCGGGGAGGTAAAGTCTGGGCCAGAAGGTGACAGTGGGGCTGTTTCAGAGAAGTGTGAGTGCCGGACCAGGACTGGCCCAGAGAGTCCACCACTAGGATTTTATCCAAAGTAGATGGTTATGGATATGAGTAAAGATTTAACAAAAATATTTACAAAAACTTCATAGTAGTGAAAATTAGAAACAATAATGTTTAAAAATAGAGGACTGACAAAGGAAATGAAATGTCTCTCAATAAATACCAGGTTTTGAAACCAAATATGGTGGCACACACTTGTAATCCTTGCACTCTGGGAGGATGAGGCAGGAGGATTGTATGTTTGAGCCCAACCTGCTGACTTAGTGAGACTGTATCCCAAAATAAAAAACAAAAAAGGGATGAAGATGTAGTTCAGCACAAAGGCCTTGTGTTCAATCCCCAGTACTGCAAACAAACAAACAAACAAACAAAAACAGGTCTTGAATTTGAATACTGTCAGAGATGGGGTATGACATGGAAACATATTTAAAGCTCTTATTTAGCTTTATGAGGCATATTAGAAAATAGAACACATGTTGCAACCCCATTGAGGGGAGAGAGAGAGAGAGAGAGAGAGGGAGAGAGATGAGCTAGAACATGAACATGTTTTGAAAGGTTAACAACATTGCTCAGTGTGGTTGCACATGCCTGTAATCCCAGCACTGGGTGGCAGAGGCAGGAGGATCGCTGTGAGTTTGAGGCCAGTGTGGGCTACATAGTGAGTTCAAGACCAGCCTGAACAACACAGCAAGACCCTATTTTAAAAGAATAATAAAAAAAAATGTTACTTTTGGGTGATGGAAGAACAGATCTTTTTTGTTTGCTTATAATGTCTCAATTTTCTAGTGATCATTTTGAAAGGTAGGATAATAATTTTTTTTAAAGTTTCTTTGTTTAACATGTCCTGGTAGGTACATTTTCTTTCCACTCATTTCTCCTCCCTCCTTAAAATCCTATTAAAAGAGTAGTAAAGGGGGAAAATTAATAAATCCCAATAAACAAAGAGACTGCATCTACTCTGAGTAGGTGAAAGGTCTCCACAAATGTCTAGGACACAGAGGATAACAAAAATGACACCTGGTGAGAGGGGCCTTGAATATCTTCTCCGGAGATTTCCGAAAAGCAATAGATCTACTATGTTCTGCTTTGGATCAAAATTATCCCTGAAAAGGCTCATGGACTGAGAGAGGACTTATGGAAGGTGATTAGATTACAGAGCACTAATGTCACCAATGGATTAATCCACTGAGAGGCTCACAACTGAACGGAGGAGCAGGGTCACTGGAGCTGCGCCTTTGAAGGACGTGTCTCTCTTTTTGGCTCTTTTCCTGATTTCCATGGTTCTGGCTGCCATGCAATGAACAGCTTTCCTCTGTGTTGTGGTTTGGATCTGGGATGTCCCCTCAAAACCTCATGCGTTTGGGTCATGGGGGCACCATACTTGTCAGTGGATCCATCCATAAGACTAATGTGCCATTAGAGAACTAAATGTGCCATTAGGGAATGAGGTTCTTGTTTGAAGAGGTGTCACTGGAGGATGATCTGGAAGGTGTATCTCCCTCCCCGGTTCCTCCTTGCACTCTCTGCTTCCTGAGCACTGGGACATGAGCAGCTCTCCTCCGTGCCAAGCCACCACATGCTGCTGCTGCATTTCAGCCTCCCAATCGTGGACTAGGACCTCTGAATGGGTGAGCTAAAATCAACCTTTTCTCCTGTAAGTCATGTATCTCAGGTGTTCAGCCCCAGCAACAACAAGCTGACCAATATGGCCCAAAAGATAAAGTTAAGTAAATGTCTAAGCTTTTAGAATAGAAAGATAAAGGGTAGAACATTTGCATGAAATCAGAGAAATCTTGATGTTACAACAGAAAATCAACAGAAATTCCAAAGAGAGGAAGAAAATAACCAGGTAAGTAAGAAGGTAAATTTCCCTAAACTGAAGATACAAGTACATAATCAGAAGTATTCCATCAAATGTCCAGCACAAAGAATGAAAAAAAAATCCAGACCTAAATGCATCATTGTGCATTTTCAGGAGACAGTCTAAATGCTACCAAAGATAAACACTGAGCACTTACATGGGGACAAAATTGTACTGTCATCAGACTTTATATCAGCAACACTGAATGCTGGAAAACAGTGGAGCATTGATTTCAATACTCTGAGTAAGAATTACTTTCAAACTAGAATTTTGGCCAGATTACCAATTAAGTGAAAATAAAGTTAATCAGACAAGAGCGCAGAAACTACCTCTTTTGTATCCTTTTGGATAAGACCACTACAGAATGTACTCCAGCAAAATGAAGCTGTAAACCATGAAGGAAGAAACGTGAGATTTCTAAAACAGTGGTGATAATTCAGGATTAAAGTGAAGCAGAGAAAGCAGCAGGGACTGAAGCACAAGGAGGGAGGGCCCAGGAGGGATGCTGATGAAGAGGAAATGGACTCACAATGGGCAATATGATTAACATACTGAATGATTATAAGGGATATGTG
This sequence comes from Hystrix cristata, assembly GCA_004026905.1. Taxonomy (NCBI): domain Eukaryota; kingdom Metazoa; phylum Chordata; class Mammalia; order Rodentia; family Hystricidae; genus Hystrix; species Hystrix cristata. Next base: position 17,546 of record PVJO010028690.1, read on the forward strand.
GACTGCTCATTTTTGCAATAAGAAAAAAGAAAGGTTATTGAATCCCAGGAAAAATAAATAAAAAATTCAGGTCATAAACATAAAGTAAACTAAAATGTGATATGATCTTAACTAACAAAAGATAAGAAAAATTAACCTGTTTGATCATGTTATTAGAAATATTCTCCCCTAAATGGCACAAGAACCATATTGGCATATGTGCTGCTGAAGTGAGCATGGCCATAATGGAATCAGAATG
>PVJO010028691.1:0-17783 GCA_004026905.1 Hystrix cristata
GGACCAGTCTACATTCCCACCAACAGTGGAGGAGTGTTCCTTTTTCCCCACAGCCCCGCCAGCATTTGTTATTGGTTGATTTTTCCATATACGCAGTTCTTTCTGGAGTGAGGTGGAATCTTAATGGGTAACTCCATTTTTAGATTTGTTGAGGGACCACCACACTGTCTTTCATAGTAGCTGTGCCTTTTTATATTGCAGCAATGTAGAAGGGTCCCAGTTTCTCCACATATTCACTCACACTTGTCATTTTCTGTTTTTGTTTTTGTTTATGTAAGTAGCCATCTTAATGGATATGAAATGGTATCTCTTTTTGGTTTTGAATTATATTTACCTAATGATGAGTGATTTTGAACATCTTTTAATATACTTGTCAGCCATTTATATCTATCATCTTTTGAGAAATATCTGTTTAAGTCATTTGGTTGGCTTTTTTATTGTTGAATTTTTGAAGTTGTTTATGTATTTCGCATATTAAACCCAACATATACATGCATATATTTATCTGTACTTTGAACATATTTTCTTTAATTTCTCTGTTTTTGCTCTGTTGATAGTATTCTTTGATGAACAGAAGTTATATTTCTGTAGTCCAACTTACCTATTTTTCTTCTGTTTCCTGTACTTTTGTTATTCAAGAAATTACTGCCAAATTCAACATCATGAAACATTCCCCTATGTTTTCTCCTATGAATTTCTTCGATTTAATTCTTTCATTTAGGTCTTTAAACCATTTAAAATTCATTTTTGTAGATGGTGTTTGGTAAAGGTCTAACTTCATTTTTTCTTTTTTGATATCTAACTTACCCAGTGTCATTTGTTAAAAGGACTGTCCTTTCCTTTCCCCATTGAATGATCTTGATACCCTTGCTAAAATCATTTCCCTATGTTGTTGGGTTATTTCTGAGCTCTGCATTCTATTCTATTGATCTGCATGTCTGTCGTTATATTGGTAACACGCTTGATTTCTATAGCTTTGTCCAAGACAGAGACGACTGAACAGTTAAAGGAATGATTTTATTCAGGCTATTGCAATAGGGAAAGCTTTCTCTTTTAAAGTAATGTGAGGACAGACTGTCAGAACTAAAAGACAGGGCTGATGTTGGTGACCAATTAATGGGATATATGTTAAAAACAAAAAAAAGAACATGAAAAATGGATCCAACAGCTCCTACACAACACAAAGAAGACTAATCTAAGGTTACTTGCAATTAGTAAAAAATCAGAGGCCAATACAAATAGCACAAAATATCTTTTTACTGAAATAATAGCAGAAATCTTTGCAAATAAGAGAAAAGAATTTAACATACAGATAAAGCGAGGCATCTGGAACCCCAAATAGCCAAGATCAGAAAACAACTCCTCCACAACGCATCATAATCAAAATCCCAGAAGTCCAACACAGGAAGAGAATCTTAAAAGTCGTTAGAGAAAAGCAGTAATTGAATTCTAAAGGAAAACCCATTAGAATTAGAGCACGCTTCTCAACACAAACTGTAATGGTCAGGAGAGCTTAGAGTGAAGCCCTAAAAGAAACAATTTCCAACCCAGGCTGATATATCCTACAAATCTATTTTCCAGAATTGATGGCGCAATGAGATATTTTTATGATAAAGAGCACCTACGTAATTCATGAACATCTAATGAGCCTCCATATGATTCTCAGGAATACCATAGAAAGAGACAATGAAGCCATTGATACCAAAAAGTCTAATAGAATTAATATACCAGGCAAGATGAGCAGTTTATTAGAAAGAAAGAAAGAAAGACAGGAAGAAGTCAGTAACAGAAAAATAATGCAATGACAGGAATAAGTCAGTACCTTTGAGTAATCTCTGTTAATGTGAATGGCCTCAGTGCCCCAATCTAAAAACCCAGACTGGCAGAATGGATCACAGAACAAAACTGAGGAGTTTGTTATATACAAGAAACACATTTAAACCAAAAAGAAATTCATAGATTAAAAATCAAAGGATAAAAAAATATCAAAGGATGGAAAACAATACTCTATGCAACGAGAATTTGAAAAAAGACAGGTATATTATATTAACACAAAGTGGACTTGAGGTAAAACTGACCAAAAGAGGCAAAGAATTGCACTACATATTAATTAAGGGAACAATCCAACAGGAAGAGATAACAGTTATTAATATATATGCATAAACACTTGCAGAACCAAGTTTGTAAAACAAGTACTACTGGGCATAAAGGACGAGAATAACATAAACACAGTTATAATGGAGGAGTTCAGTACCCCATTATCACAAATTGAACAACTAGACAAAAAAATCAACAAAGACATATCAGAGCTGAACAAAAACTTTGAACAAATGGACTTAGGAGACATCTACAAAGTGTTCCACCCAACAACAGAATACACATTCTCTCAGTAGCACTCGGAACTTTTCTCCAAGATAGACTCCATACTACCCATATAGCGAACCTAAGTAAATGTACAAGAACTGAAATTATACCACGCATATTATCCAATCAGTGCACAATGAAATTAGAAATGAACAACCAAAGAAAATACAGAAAGTATGCAAATGCATGGACACTAAATAATACACTCTTACATAAACAATGGATTTCAAAAGAAGTTAGAGAATATCTAAGACATTTTCTAGAACTAAATGGTAATGCCAGTAAACATATCAGAAATTATGGGACACAATGTCAGCAATCCTTGAGGGTACTTTATAACTGTGAATGCCCACCTCACAAAACCAGAATGAGCCCTACTAACCTAGTGATGCACCTCAAAACCCTAGAAAAAAACAATCTAAATGAAAGGTAGTACAAAGAAAGAAATTATAACAATGAAACCTAAAAGTCAATAAAATCAGCTCCCCCCCAAAAAAATGCAAAGAATCAGTGAATGACAAAGGGTCTTCGAGACAATAAAAAAAATAGATAAACCTTTAGCCAGTATAACCAAAAATGGAGAGGAGAAACCCAAATCAATGCAATTAGAAATGAAAAAGGTTAAATCACAATAGAATTCCCAAAATAAAAAACATTATTAACAACTACTTTGCAAACATGTACGACACTAAGTTGGAGAATTCAGAAGAAATGAATTCCTACATACATATGAATTACCAAAACTGAATGATTTATTGCTGAATTGAAATGAAAGCTTTAGTGAAGTTCTAAGACCAGTACTTTTCAAGCTTTTTAATGAAATTAAAAGAGAATAAGCTCTCCCAAAGCCATCATGGAAGCTACCATTACCTTGATTCCAACACCAGATAAGGATCCCTTTAATAAATACAAATGCAAAAATCCACATCAAGATAATACCAAAGAGAATGCCACAAATCATCAAAAAGATCATACACTATAAACAAATAGGCTTCATTCCAAAGATGCAAGGATGGCTTAGTATGTACAGATCAATAAATGTAATACATCATACAGAGAGAAGAAACAAGGATAAGAATTACTGGATCATCTCAATAGACTCAGAAAAAGCCTTTGATAAAATCCAACATTCTTTCATGATAAAAAAAACACTGAATAGGTATAGAAAGACCTTCTCTCAATCTGATAAAAGCCACTTAAGACACACCTACAACCCACATCATATTAAAAGGGGAAAGCCTGAAATCTTTCTAAAATCAGGAATAAGACAAGGATGTCCTCTATCACCACTGCTGTTCAACATAGTACTCAAAATATTGGCAATAGAAATTGGGCAGTAAAATCAATGAAAGTGGTGGGTATAAGAAAGGAAAAAGTCAAAGTATCATCATTTGCAGATGACATAATCCTCTACATAGAAGACCCCTAAAGATCTGCCAAAATTTGCTTAAATTTAATAACCAAATTCACTAATGTAGCAGTATACAAAATCAACACACAAAAAAATCAAGACTTCCTGTACACTGATAACGAACCCACTCAGAAAGAAATTAGGAAAAATGCTATTCATAATAGTACCAAAAAATTAAATACTTAGGAATTAACCTAATGAAAGAAGTGAAAGACTTGTACAGTGAAAACTACAGCACTCTGAAAAAGGAAATCAAAAAGGACATCAGAAAATGGAAAACTATCCACTGTTTCTGGATAGGCAGAATCAATATTATCAAAACGGCCATACTTCCAAATTTGATATACAGATTTAATATAATTCCAATCAAAATACCAACAGAATTCTTCACAGAACTAGAGAAAACAATTGTAAAACTCATATGGGACCAGATGAAACCCAGAACAGCAAGAGCAATCCTGGGTAATACTAAGCAAAGCTTGAGGCACCACAGTGCTAGACTTGAAGTTATAACAAAGCTGCTGTGATAAAAAGAGCATGATATTGGCACAAAAACAGAAATGTGGATGAGTGGAACAGAATAGAAGATACAGAGACTACTCTAAACACAATCAACTGTTTGATCTTTGACAGAAGGACCAAAAACATACACTGAAGGAAACATGGCCTCTTCAGTAAACGGTTCTAGGAAAACTGGCTACGCATATACAGCAGATTGAATCTAGACTTTTTTTCTCACAATGTACTAAATTAAAATCAATGTGGATGAAAGAACTAAATGTTAAGACAGAAACATTTAACCTGCTGGAAGATGAAGTAGGTAAAACTCTTGAGGTCACAGGCTTGTGCAAGGACTTTCTGAACAGAACCCCAGTTGCACAGGAAATAGCACTGAGAATCAACAAATGGGATCATGTCAAATTAAAAAGCTCCTCTATAGTGAAAGAAACAAACCACAGAGTCAGAAGAAAACCTACAGAATGGAAAGATATTTTTGGGCAGCTATTCTTCACACAGAACACTAATATCTAGAATGTATAAGGAACTCAAAAAAAATTAGAACCCCCCCAAATAAAAGATCAAATCAAAATGGACAAGTGAAATGAATAAGCACTTCACAGAAGAAGTACAAATGGCCAATAAATATATGAAGAAATACATCACTGGCCATTCGAGAAATGCAAATTAAAACAACACTGTGATTCCATCTCACTCCAGAAAGAGTGGCCATCATCAAGAAATCAAATAAATGTTGGCGAGACTGTGGGTAAAAAGGAACCCTTGTGCATTGTAGGTAGTAGAACCTGTATGGAAATCAGTATGGGGATTTCTCAAAAAACTAAAACTAGAATTTCCATTTGACCCAGCTATTCCGCTTCCTAAATATCTTCTTAAAAGGATTAAAGACATCATATTACAGTGATACATGCCTCTCCATGCTTATGGCAGCACAATTCATAACAGCTAAATCTTGGAAATGGCCTATATGTTCACCAGCAGATGAATGGATAAAGAAAATGTGATCTTCACATACAGTGGCATATTCTCTGCCATAAAGAAAGATAAAATTGAGTTAGTTTTAAGAAAATGAATGGATGCACCTTGGGACCATAATAATAACTGAAATAAATCAGACACAGGTTTAAATATTGCCTGGTTTCTCTTGTATGAGAAACTCTACATTTAAATAAAGAGCAAAATAAAAGATGGATAATAGGAAATAGTGAGGTAGTTCTTTCTTAAGTCAGAAGGAAATCAAGAGAAGAAGGGAGGGGGAGGGAGAGGACAGAAAGGGGGTGAAAAAGGGAATTAAGATGTGTTATTTAACTGTACCAACTCCACACACAAGAAATGTAAACATTATGTTGCAAACTAATAGGAAAAGAAAGAAATAAAACCAATGAGGAAAACATACAAGCTAAGAAATAATTTTCAAAGAAGAAGAAAGAATTTTGGTATTTTATGGAGGCAGGTAAGTGCATAAGTCACGGTATGGCTTTTCTGAGCCATGAAGGAAGACTATGTTCTGTATGGAAGGGCAGGGTGTTTCTTCAAAATTAGGTGTTTGTCAGGACAAAAGGGTACAGAAAATTTCTTAAACTTTGCTGTTTCCTTGGAACACATGGTTCAGTAAAGTTCAATATGTTGCTATATTTAATTAAACTCCATTTGTTTGCCTAGATTTTGAACAGAAAGTTATTTGCTGTCCTTGTTTTCCTATGTAGGTGCTTAAGTAGCAAAAGAATCTTAATATGGTTTCAATACTTACATTTCTTTTTCAATAACTCTGTAACTTATTTTTCCCAACTAAATACATTATATATATAACCATATACTCAGAATACTCTCTACCTTCTAAAATAATACTTTGTGAGTCAGAAGACCTTTTCAGGTGTACTTAGGGAAGTGCTTATTTAGTTTGCAGTATAAAATTTGTCCGTAAAACGCTTTCTCCATTTTCACAAGCGAAAATGTTACACACAATGATGTTCATATCTATTCTCTGCAGGGCAACATTTGTAGTTTTTTTTTTTTTTAAACGTAGTCCTGGATATTTTGCAATTTCTTAGGTTTTTAAATGAACAATTTCTGGGAAGACTGGCCTTCAATTCTTCTTATCCTAAATATTAAAATTCTCTTTTTTCCTATTTGTGATCATTGGAACAACTTTCTTGCTATAGAGAGGGGTTGACTCTATTTTCTTATGAAAGCCAACCATACTAATTATGTAGTCATAAGCTTTTGTTACAGCCATCATTTTAATCATTCTTGAATTTTGCCTCATGCTGTAAAGATTGCTTTTGGGATGATCTCAGTTAGTTTTGTGGTCTTCTTTCAGAACAAAGTAGACCAGCTTTTGTCCTTTGGGATTTTCTCCCCATTTTTAATTGAGGTACAGTTGATGTACAGAGAGATATGCAAATTTTACATGTACATTTTTAATGGAAAAAATTTTTTCTGTAGTGTGGGGATTGAATGAAGGGCCTGTGCATGCTAAGCAAGTGCTCTGCCACTGAGCTACATCCCCAGCCTGAGAACTTTTTAAAATGTCCATTTGTGCACAAAAGTATGGAAATCTCAATGAATTTTCACAAAATGAACAAATCCATGTAACTAATACTTGGATCCAGAAAGAGAACCAGATGTGGTGGCTCACGCCTTTAATCCCAGCATTTGGGAGGTGGAGGCAGAAGGATCACTGTAAATTTAAGGCCAACCTGGGCTAGGCAGTAAGTTCAAGGCCGCCTGAAGGATATAGTGAGATTCTGTGCCAAAAAGCAAAAAAAAATTAGCTATTATAAACTGTGCTGCTATAATCATTGGTATACATATATTACTATAGTATGATGACTTTAACTCTTTTGGGAAGATACCTGGGAGGAGACTAGCTGGGTCAAATGGAACTTCTAGTTTTTGTTTATTGAGGAACCTCCATACAGATTTCCATAGTGTCTACACCCAGTTTATACTTCCACCAGCAATGAAGAAACATTCATTTTCCCCCGAGCCTCGACAGCATTTGTTATTGTTTGATTTCTTGATGATAGTTATTCTTTCTGGAGAGAGACAGAATCTCAGTGTTGTTTTGATTTGCTTATCTCCAATGGCTAGTGATGCAGAACATTTTTTCATGTATTTTTTGGGCATTTTTGGCAAATTAAAAGATAGATACTAGGAAGTAGGGAGATCTTTTTTAAGTGAAAAGGGGAAGAAGAAAAGGAGGGAGGGGAGAGGAAAGGAAGCGAAATGGGATATAAAAACAGAACTGAAGAAAATAAAATGGAAATAGAGCTTTTGTGCATGGGGAGGAAAAGAAGGGTTGGAGGGAGCAGGGAGGGAGGGAAGGGCACCAAAAGAGAATTAATATGTGTTATGTACATGTACAAACTCCCCATGATAAATGTAATTATTATGTCCCACAAACATGCACTAATAAAAAATTTAAAAAGTTAAAAAAAAACACCAGAACATTTTATGTAACAGATAATTTTATATAACATTATCTGCACTTCAGATGTCCCCTTCTGATCCTTCCAGTCACAATCCCACCTAAAATTAACCCTTGCTATGATTTATTATAGATTAGCTTTCCTTGTGTTTACTTTTTATATAAATATAGGCATATGGTATAAACTCTTTTCTGTCTGGCTTCCTTCCCTCAATATTGTTGGTGTGATTCATTTATGTCATTTTTGTGGTCATAATCCATTCATTTCCAATGCTGTGTAGTTTTCCAAGGTTTTAACATACTATATTAATCCATTCTCTTTTGATGGTTATTAGGGTTATTGTATTTTTTTCTAATTTGGTCTTGAGATTTCTCTCTGGTAGTTTAAACCATAGTCATGCCCTGCCAGACTCAAGGAAATTTGGTTGTGGATGGTTATAATGGATCTCTCCTGAGCTGCTGCCTTATTTGGAAAGACGGAGTAATACCTAGTTGTCTGATCCGAGACTAGGTATCCCACACCCAGGAAACTTGTTTGTACCAGTAGATGCCCTGTGACTCTTATTTGACCTGTGTCTGTTCTTGCCAGGATAGCCACTCTCTTTAGGAGGGCCTTAAGTAGGAGAAAAGTTGGGTCTGGATGTGCCACTTTGGTGAGACACAGGAGGCAACACAACAACAAAAATATTCAATAACTAATAGTTTAATAGCCTGCAAGTGGGGATCCAGAGAGAGAAGGGAGACAGACAGGCAGGCAGGTAGACAGACAGACCAGTGTACAGCCTAAGGCCTTTATTGGGGTCCAGAGCATTATCTGTGCAGGTTTCCCATAGGGAGTTCTGATTGGTGAGTTTAAAACAAACAGCTGAAAGTTCCTTGGGGTCATGCCGTTAATGGGGGTAGGTGGTCAGTGTGGCATAGAATAGCACACTGTGCAGGGTGGTGAGGGTCAGCGAGACAAGGCAAGTAGGTTGTATCTATATATTCCATAGGAAGGCAGGTCTGTAGTAGGCAATTGTATAAGGCACATATCTGGATTGACTGCAATGATGAACTGGAAGTATGTGGAAACCAGAAACTGTCAAGGGTGACCCACTAAGCACTACTTTTGTTATGGCAGAATTAAACTTGTATTCAAAATCTATGCAGAGCAAACATAAAATTATAAGAATTCATTAAAAAGTTTGTTGCCAGTTTGCATATTGCAAATACAACTGCCGTGAACATCCTTGGGCCTGTTACAGCTATATCTGAGTGGAATTCCTGGGTCACAAGGTTATGTTCAGGTTAAAAAAAAACTTTATTGAAGTACTTTTTACACATCACAAAATTACTGATTTCAAGTGTACAATTCATTAATTGTTTTTTACTAACTCTACCAAGCGATACACCCATATGATACATCTGTTGTACAACATTTTTATATCCCCAGTAAGGTCCTTTGGATTCGTTTACATCTAATCCCTGTTTCTTCCCCTGGCCCCGAGCCACCAGTAATCTACTTTCTGTCAGCATACAATTTGCCTTTTGTGAACATTTCATAAAACTGGAATCACATGACACGTGATGTCTGATACCTGGCTTCTTACACGTCTCACCATGTTTACTGAAATCACCCATGATTTACCTAGCCATCATTAGTTCGTTTCTTTTTGCTTGCTGAATAATGTTCTATTATATGCGTATACTACATGTCATCTTTTCATTCGCAAATTGATGGACGTTTTGGTTGTTTCTAGTTTTTGGCTAGTTTGAATAATGCTGTTATAAATGTTTGCGTCTAAGTCTTAGTGTGGTTATATATTTTTATTTCTATTGGGTAGATAGCTGGGAGTAAAATTGCTGAATTGCATAATAAATTTTTAACTTTTTGGTAAACTACAAAACCATGTTCCAAATGTTCTACATTTCCACCGGTGATATGTGAGGGTTCTTGTTCCTCCACATGCTCAGCAACATTTATTATGTCTCTTATATTTATTATAGCTATTCAAGAGCATTAAAGTGGTGTCTGATTGTGGTTTTCATTTGCATTTCTTTAATAATAGTGCTGACCTTTTTTTCATATACTTTTTAGCCATTTGTATATTTTCTTGTCTGGTCATATATTTTGCCAATTTTTTAAATATTTTTTTTGAGACAGGGTCTCACTATGTAGTTGAGGCTGTTCTTGAACTCACTACGTAACCCAGACTGGCCTCAAACTCATAGCAATCCTCCTGCCTCAGCCACCAGAGTGCTGGAATTACTAGCATGTGCCACCACATCCGGTTGCCCATTTTTTTTTTTTGATTGGGTTGTTAAACTTCTGATTAGAAATTCTTTATCACATAGGTATTTTCTAATATTTTCTGATAATCGTTTGCTGATCTTTCATTTTCTTAATGGTATCTTCTGAAGTACAAAAACTTTAAATTTTGATGAGATCTAATTTATTATTTTTTTCTATTATGAAATAATACTTTTAGTAGCCTAAAGATTCTTTGCCTAACCAAAGGTCTCACAGATTTTCTCCTGTTTTTATGCAAAAAATTATTTTTATTTAACTTCTTTTAGGTCTTTGATACATTTCGAGTTGATTTTTGTTTATGGCATGGTTTGAAAGTCTAAGTTCTTTTTCTTTTTTTCACAGTGAATGTTCAGTAGTCCCAGCATCATTCCTTGATCAGACTCACTTTTTCCAAAGAATTTCCTCCATGCCTTTGGCACAGTTCAAGTACCTATAAATGTAACTATTTATTTCTGGACCTTCAGTTCTGTTCTTCTGATTCGTATGTTTATCCTGATGAAAGTAGGCTTTGAAATCACGAAGTGAAAGTTCTCCCTATCTTTCTCTACCTTTTCAAATTGTTTTTACTCTTCTAAGTATTTTGGTTTTCCATTTAATTTAAGGTTCCTGCCAATTTCTGCAAAACAGGCTGGTAGGCTTTTGATAGAAATTGTTTCGAATATATAAATTAATTTTGGGGAGAATTCCCATCTTAATATTCAATCTTCCAATCCACGAAAATGAAGAGTTTCACTATTTATTTTTAATTTTTCATATTCCTTCTGTAAAGTTTTATAATTTCCAGTGTACCAACAATTTACTGTAAATATTTTATCCTTTCTGAGGTACCATGAATTATGAATTTCATTGTCAAACTGTTCATTAGGCATATATTGAAATACAATTGATTTTTTTCTGTATTGATCTTACATTCTCTGACCTTGCTGAATCGATTTATTAGCCCTAAGAGTTTTTCTACATGTAGATTTCTTACCATTGTCTATGTATAGGACCATGTCATTGGAGAACAATTTTCCTTCTTCCTTTTGAATCTAAAGAACTTAATTTTATTTCTTTTGCCTGACTGCTCTGGCCAGAACATTCCATACTATGGTAAGTAGAAGAGGCGATAGTGGATATCTGTACCTTAATTCTACTCTTTAAACGGAAGCATTTATATTTTCATCATTATGTCCTTTACTGGGTTGAGAAAGTTTCTTTCTAATCTTTGTTTGTAGTTTTTATCACACATCAATGTTGGATTATGTCAAATGCAGAGATGTTATTTGTGGTTTTGGCTTTTATTGTATGAATGTGGCTTCTTGCACTCTTCAGTTTTCAGATGCTAAAACCATCTTGTATTTCCTGGTATAAATGCCAAGTAGTCATCACATTTTTTCTTTTTTTATATGATTTGGATGTGATTTACTAATATTTTACTGTGAAGGTGCATTTATATTTAGAAGAAATATGGCCCTATAACTTTTCTTTTTTTTGTGTTTTTTTTTTTTTTTTCCTGGCCTTGCTGTGATACTCTCTTTATAGGAAGAGTTGGGGAGTAGTCGATCCTCTATTTTCTGGAATAATTTATGGATTGTTGGCAGTAATTCTTTTTTTTACATGTTTGATAAAATTTACCAGTGAAGTTTTCTGGGCTTGGACTTTTCTTCATGGCTAGATGTTGAATTGTTAATTAAATTATATTGCTTTTCATAGGGCTAGTCAGATGTTACATTTCTTTTTCAGTGGGTTTTGGTAGTTTTTGTCTTTATAGGGTTCTTGATCTTATTTAAATCTAATGTGTTTGCAAACATTTGTCTATAATGTCCCCTTATAGTCTTCTTAATTTCTAAGGAATCAGCAGTAATGTCTTTTCTTTTCATTCTTAATTTTTGTGACCTGTGTCTTCTCTTTTTCTCATGTAGTATAACATTGGTTGATTTTGCTGCTTTTTTGAAGAACCAATTTTGGTTTCATGGATTCTTTTCTGTAATTTTTCTGCTTTCTATTTCATTAATTTCTTCTCTCACTGTTATCATTTTCTTGATTTACTATGACTCAACTTGATTTACCCCCTTTTTCCCCCCTACTTTTTATGGTTAATACCTCCTGGAACAATGATTTGGTATTTTTCTCTTATAATATAAGCATTTAAAGCTATGAATATCCCCCTGGAGTACCACTTTAGCAGCTTTCCATAAATATTGGTGTGTTGTGTTTTTATTTTCTTACAGATCAAAACACTTTCCAGTTTTCTCTGTAGTTTATTTTTTGATCTATAGATTACTGAGAAATGTGTTAATTTCCAAATATCTCCAGAGTTCTCAAATTTTCTTCTTAGGTTTGTAATTTTACTTTACCTTCATCACAGAAAATACTTTGTATGATATAAATTTTATTAATTTTATTTATTGACTTTATAGTTTATTTTGAAAAGTACTTCCCCTGTACTTGAAAAGAACTTGTAGGTTGTAGATATTGGATGAATTTTTCTATAGAGGTCTGTTAGGTTGATTGATAGTGTTGTGTTATTAAAATCTTCTGTAGCATTGTTTATTTTATCTAGTTTTATCTGTGTTGTACCTAAATTCAGTTTTTACCCTTATTTTTCATTGTATGTATTTGAAGCATACAACATGTTGTGATGTACATATGTACCGTCAAGTGATTACTATAGTCAAGTAAATTAATATATCCATCTGTAAATGTACTATACCTAAAACCTACTCTCTTAGCAAGTTTCCAGCATGTACAACATTAACAACTATTGTCCTCATATTATAAATCTCTAGTCTAATTTATGTGTAATAGCTTTATCTTTGTATCCATTTGACCTGTGTCTCCTTAATAGCCCTCCCCTATCACATCATGTAGCCACCATCTAATGATAGTTTCTATGTTTTTAATTTATTTTACACCAAACTAAAATGTTTATGCATGAAACAGTTAAAAAAATAAAAAGGCATCCAATAGAGTAGGAGGAACTATTTGTATACAATACCTCAAGTAAATTGTTAATATGTAAGATATATAAATAACTTGCATAATAATAGCCAAAAAACCCATTATAAAAAGGGGAAATAGATTTAAAGACATGTGTCAAAGGAAAACATACAAATAGCCAACAGGTACATGAAAAACGGTTCAGTGTCACTAATCATCAGGGAAATGCAAATCAAAACCACAATGAGTTACCACTTCACCCCAGTAAGAATGGCTGTTATCCAAAAGACAAAAAATAAGAAGTGGTGGTCAAGATGTGGAGAAGAGAGAAGAACCCTTTTACACTACCAGTGGAAATGTGAGTTAGTACATCCATTATGGAAAACAGTATGGAGTTTCCTTTAATAATTTAAAATAGAACTACTATATGATCCAGCAATATCACTACTGGGTATATGCCCCAAGGAAATGAATTCGTTGAGGAGACTCCTATTTGCCCATCTTTATTGCAATTCTATTCTCAGGTAAGTGTAAATGGAAACAACCTAATGGTCCCTTGACAGATGAATGGATAAAGCAGTTGATATTTATGTGCTGTGTTACATCATTCAGCCTTTGAAAAAGGGGTCCTACCATTTGCAACACCATGGATGAGCCTGGAGGACCTTCTGCTAAGTGAAATAAACCAAGTATAGAAAGACAGATACTGTAGGAACTCACTTTTGTGTGCAATCTTAAAAAAATGTTCAATTTTTAAAATAAATCAGTACAACAGAATATCCCAGGTATAGAACTTTAAATTAGCAATATATTCTTATGATTTTATTTATTTATGTTAATGAAGGATTTGGGTTTTTTTTTATTAGTACATGTTTACAGTATATAATGATTAGGTTCATTGTGTGCATTGGTACGTGGACATAACATGTTTTTATTCTGTTTTCATCCCATGTCCCTTTCCCTTCTGCAAAGGTTCTATTTCTGTTTTTTCATTTTGAGATTAGAACCTTTAGCTATCAAAATGTAATTTAGAACTTAGTTTTTATTTTTTATGAGAACTGCATGTTTCTCAGGTTAACTTACCCGTTACCAGATATATCTGTAGTACTCTAAAGTCTATTTAGGCAGACTTTTCTTTTGCAAACATTGAGATTAAAGTACTAGTATATTTTAAAGAATATATCATTTATCATCCTTTTTAGATAATGTTTTGAGTAAAAACCAAAACATCCTTTAACTTATACCAAGTATATACATTGTTGTTAAAAAACCACATAATTTGTGTCTTAAAGTGAAATGCCTGGTAAATACATTCATAAACACATATGATAAACTACTCTATAAAGTAGATTAATCTCTATATTAGACTCATATGAGCCCAGTTCTTCACTTGATTAGATAATTATCTGATTCACAATATAAAACATATTTGTAGGTCCATTTCACACTTTAAAATGTTGAAAACCATGACTTCCTGTTTAATAAGACTTGAGTTTATACTTTGGAAAGCATGAGTTTAAAGTTTAAAATTCTATTTTTTGAGTTTTTGGCAATTTAATTGGAATAATTTCTATAAAGACATAATCCTTGTATCTTTCTCTAGCTAAATACTGAAGTTGTGTTTATTTGTTATTTAGTGGTGCTACTTAGATCTTTTTACCATCTAGAGCTGGAGATTATTTGTCTTTTTTTATTTAATTAGTACATGTTGCCAGTGCATCACGATTATATTCATCATGGATAGTTGGTACATGTACATATTACATCTTTCTTTTTCTTTCTTCCATCTTATTCCCCTCTTTTCCTTCCTCTTCCCCCCATCTCTGGAGCCTCTTCCCTTTTGCAAAAGATCTATCTCCCTGATTCCTTTTGCTCTTTATTTATATTTTGGCTTCACATATAAGACAAATCGTGTAATGTTTAAACTTGTGTGTTTAATTTATTTCACATAACATTATGGTCTCAAGGTACTTCCATTTTTTCACAAATGACTCATTTATCCTTCTATATGGCACAGTTGTATTCCATTGTCTATAAATGCTGGAATGTCTTTATATGTTGGTGGACATACAGGCCACTTCCCAGATTTAGCTATTAGGAGTTGTGCTGCTATAAACATGGGTTTAAATGGATCATTGTAATATGATCTCTTTAACTTTTTCAGGAAGATACCTGGAAGGGGAATAGCTGGGTTGATTGGAATTTGTATCTTTAATTTTTTGAGGAATCCCCATACCAATTTCCATAAGGTTGTACTAGTTTCCATTTCCACCAACATTGTAGAAGGGTTTCTTTTTCCCCACAGCCTTGACAGGATTTATCACTATTTCATTTCTTCATGATGGCCATTCTCTCTGGAGTAAGAGGGAATCTTAGTGTTGTTTTAATTTACGTATATCTAATGGCCAAAGATGTTGAACTTTTTTTCATGTATTTATTGGCCATTTGTACTTCTTTTTCTGCAGAGTGACTACTTCAGTTGCCCATTTTTGATAGTGTCTTTTATCTTAGGGGTGTAATTTTTTGAGTTCTTTATATATTCTTAATGTTAGTTCTCTGGGAAATAGCTGGCAAAATTTTTCCCTTTCTGTAGGTTGTCTCTTCACTCAGTTGCTTGCTTTGCAGAAACTTTTTAATTTGATATAATACTATTTGTTAATTCTTGATGTTATTTCTTGTACAATTCTGATTCTGTTCAGAAAGTACTTGCCTATGCCTATGTCTTCAAGAGTTTTATCTATTTTTTTTTCTAGCAGATGAAGTGTTTTCTATTTTAACATTTAGACTTTTGATTCATTTTGATTTTTGTTTAATGCATGATAAGAGATACGGGTCTAGATTCAATCTTCTGCATGTGACCAGCCAGTTTTCCCAGCATCATTTATTAAAGAGACTGTCTTTCCTCTAGCGTATGCTTTCAGCTCCTTTTTCAGAGCATGAGGTAGCTGAGTGTGCTGGGTTGTTTCTGTATCTTCTGTTTTGTTCCACTGATCCACATGCCTGTTTTTGGGCTAGGACAATGCTGGTTTTGTCACTGTAGTTTTGTGGTATAACTCAAAGTCTTGGATGTTGGTGGTTGCTGCTTTGTTCTTGTTGCCCAGGATTGCTTTTGCTATTCTGGGTCACTTCTGCTTCCACATGAATTTTAGGATTCTCTTCCTAATTTTGTGAGGAATGCTGTTGGTGTTGTGATCATGACTGCATTAAACATGTGTATCAGTTTTGGAAGTATGCCCATTTTGACAGTATTGTTTATGCCTATCCAGAAATTGGGCATATTTTTCCATTTCCTAATGTCCTCTTCAATCTCTTTTTACAGAGTACTGTAGTTTTGATGCAAGAAGTCTTTTCCTTCCTTGGTTAGGTTCATTGTTAAGTATTTCGTTTTTTTGATAGTGTTGTGAATAGTATTGTTTTTCTTATTTCTTTATTGGTGAGTTCATTATTGGTACTCAGGAATGTTTTTGATTTTTGTCTGTTCATTCTGTGTGCTGCTACACTACTGATTTAAATTATTAATTCTGGGAATGTTTGGCAGAATTTTGGGTCTTGTATTTGGAGTATCGTGTCATTTGCAAATCATGATAATTTGACTTCTGCCTTTCCTATACATATCTGTTTTCTTTCTTTCTCTTGCCTTATTGTTCTGGCTAATGTTTGAGTACTGTATTGAAGAGGAGTGATAGTAGACATCCCTGTCTTGTTTCTTATTTCAGTGGGAATGCTTTCAGCTTTTTCTCATTTAATATAATGTTTGTCTCTTTTGATCAGTTCTGGCTTCAAGGCTACTTTGTCTGAAAGCATGTTGCATTTTGTCCAAGGTTTTTTCTGCATCTATTGAGATGATCATGTGATTTTTGTTCTTGATTCTGTTTATTTGATGTATTAAATTTATTTGTGTATGTTGATACATCCTTGCATCTCTAGGATGAAACCTGTGTATTCATGGTGTTTGATCTTTTTGATGATTTGTTGTAGTCTTTTTGCCAGTTTCTTGTTAGATTCTTTGTATCTGTGTTCACTGAAGAGGTTTGCCTGCAATTCTCTTTTGTGATTGTGTTCTTGTCTGTTTTTGGAATCAAAGTAATGCTAGTTTCCAGGAACTACTTTGGTACTACTCCTTTCCTATTAATTTCTTAAAAGAGTTTGAAGAATATCGACCTTAGGTCTTCTCTGAACTTGTAGATTTCAGCAGTAAATCCTTTAGGTCCTGAAGTACTAATAGGTGCAACAACATGGAGGAACTCTGAAAATACACTGACTGAAAGAAAACAGTGATAAAAGATGAAATATTGAAGGAGTGGTACCAGGTAGCTCCTTCTAAAAGTAGCTTGCCCAATAAACTCCCAGTTTTGCAGTGCTTGCATCTCCTGCTGGAGTTGCATTCCAGGTTCTTCTCATCTGAAAAAAAAGAATCAAATGAAACAAGCACCAAAAAATGGTGACACAGTTTATTTTAAAAACTAAAAGTGAAGAGTGAGGGAGAAACTGACTCTGCAGAGCTTGCTTGGGCCGAGTACAAGAGGAAAAAGCAAAATAAATGTATACCCTAGAGGACACAGGTTAGGCCATTGTGAGGAAAGCCACCATAGCAAGCTCTTCATGGTGTCTGTGTCCTTTTATGCCATCCAAATCTCAAGGAAACCCGCGAGAACTTCTACATACCGGTCCTGGGAAAGCGGTACTGGGATCTCACACTTAAGGCTGATGTCAAGTCTAGGCCATCCCATTGAAAACCCGCTCACATTCTGGTGAGAAGTCCATGTACAGGGCTTTGGGAACTGTTCTGCACATATGTTCTGGGATCTTGTAATTAACAGGTCATGCCTATTTCCTCAGCCAGCTTT
>PVJO010028692.1:0-17789 GCA_004026905.1 Hystrix cristata
GCTAGGGATTTAGCTCAGTGGTTACAGTGCTTGCCTCACAAACACAAGGTCCTGAGTTCAATCCCCGGCACCAAAAAAAATAAATAAAATAAAAAGGGTTGGGCATGTGGCTGAGCACGAAAGACCTGGATTCAATCTCCAGTTCTGAAAGAGAGAGAGAGAGAGAGAGAGAGAGAAAGAAAGAAAGACGGATGGAAGGAAGGGAGGGAGGGAGTGAGAGAGGGGGCCTGGGTATGTAGCTCAGTGCTCAAGTGCTTGCCTAGCATGGGCAAGGCCCTAAGTTCAATCCCGTGGACAAAAAAAAAAAAAAAAAAAAAAAAAATCGGTGTGGGCAGGCTCTCTTAAACTTCCACAGGGAAAGCTTCTGGTGGCCACTCTCCCAGCTCAGGCTCAGGATGAGGCCAGCACCTTGCAGCTGCCCCACCTGCTGAGGCCAGCGGAGCTGACAAATATACTAGACCGGACCAGCACCCTGAGGACCTGGCAGTGAACCCACAGGGACGACACCAGGGAGAGGAGCTCTGTGCCAACAGGAAGAAGGCTGAACGCTTTTTAAGGATTAATAAAAGATAAGAAAAGAAAAACACCATCTACTTCAAGAGGGCACCAGGCTACCACTTCTTGATACGGCTTCATCAATTCAATTTAACACACCTGTCAAGACACGCAAGCAGGGAAGGGGAATAAAAAGGACCAGGATGTACTGTGTACACATACCAGTTCCCTTCAGGGAGAAGTCTGGATGAAACATCCACTAACTAGAGTGTCAGTGAAGAGGGCAGAAACACGCACGGCCCCTGAACCCGGCCACTGAGGGGACAGACAGCTGCACAGGAAGCCGTGTGGGCACAGGGCTCAGCCTCTGCCTCCCCCACTGCCGGAGGGAGGGAGGCCTGGGGGGGGCGCAGTGTGGATTCACCCCAGTGAGGAAAGTGGAGAAACCCGCACTGTGGCCGCCTGCCAGGCGGTAGAAAGGCGCCGCCTCCGAGGACCAGGGAAGGGGAATAGAGCAGCACTGGGCTGAGCAAGCAAGGGGAGTCGCTGGGACAAGGAGGGACCTCAAGGAAGCTGCTAACACAGAATGAACGCGGGGCACATCCCGAGCGCGTAAGGGAGAAATGACAGGGGAGAAGTTTTCCCATAAGCGGAATGAAAGGACAAATACATGAAAGTGCAGTGTGAGAAAAGGACACGTGCAGATCCAGGAACTAAGGTCTAACCAAGATCACTGTGACTGCTGTTAAAGAAACTTGAGTAAATGGGACAAGAGTTGCAAAAAGACAAAAATGGAAACTGACGCTGCACCTACCCTCCTTGGTAAAAATGGACAATACCAGTTCTTCAAAGAGGCATAGTATCTCCAAAGAACTGTGTACTACAGGGGCTGGGGTTTCTCTGTAACAGCGCCCCCCCCCCCACGGAACAGTAACTGTGCCTTCCTGAGAAACAAAGAGAACTCTACACCCAGCTGACAAGGAAGACAAGAGGAGGGCAGCATTAATTTGAACAAATGCAGATATTACATAATCTACGCTAACTTCTTGGAAATGCTAGTTGAAGGTATATTGAACCTTATCAAAAAATACATGCAGCCAGGTGTGGTGGCGCATGTCTATAATCCCAGCACTCGGCAGGCTGAGGCAGGAGGATCACCATGAGTTACAGGCCAGCCTGGGCTACATAGTGAGTTCCAGGCCAACCTGAAATACATAGCAAGACCCTGTCTCAAAAAAAAAAAAAAAAGAGAAAAATACATCTATATTCTCTCAAAATAATGGTGTATTAGGCCTAACAGCCTGCCTTAAGACCAAGTTAATTAGACCTAAACAATTACTGTTTACAGAATGACTGAAAATATTAAAAGCGATATACAATAAATTTATAATATGGCCTAAACATAACGTACAAGTAAAAAGTGGAAATAAAATCATGCCAAAGGCATCCTTCATGATGACTGAGATAAAAGTAACTCTGGTCTTGAGGTTGATAGAGAAATTCATCAAATCAAAAACCGGAAGCAAACTGTTTAAAGGAAATACAAGCAAACCAACCTAAGCCACAAGAACAATGTCCCATCAACCTGAAACAATAAACGTACAGGCTTTAAACTGTCCTGCTGTGGTAAGCCGGAGCCACACTTCCTGAGGTTACACTCGCATGAACCTGGGCCGACGGGGGGCTCGCTTCAACCAGGAGCACAAGGCAGGCTGACACTGTGAGGGTGTCACACCGCAGCCTCAGGGAAGCCTGGCAGTTTCTGGGAACTCCAAGCTGCCGTGTAGGAAGTATGGGTACCCTGCTCTAGAGTCCACTTTTTTCCTTTCTTTTTTTTGGCGGGTGCTGGGGATCAAACTCAGGGCCTTGGCTTGCTAGTTTTTCTTTTTCTTTTTTTTTTTTTAGTATTGGGAATTAAACTTCAAACTCAGAGGCACATTACCCCTAATTTACATCCTCAGCCCTTCTTTCATTTTTTGGTATGAGACAGTATGGAGCAAAGTTGCCTGAGCTGCCCTTGAACTTGTGATTCTCCTGCCTCAGCCTCCTGAGTAGCTGAGATTCCAGGCATGCACCGCCATATGGGGCTAGAAAGACACTTTTTAAGAGGCTGTGTAAGAGGAAGAGGCCCAGGACTAGACAGAGGCCCACTGTTGTAACACTCCAGCTGGGCCCAGGGATCCCTACCCACGTACTGGCCATGTGAATGAGGCACTAAGTGAGCTACCAGCAGACCGCAAGACACTGAATATCCACAGCGAAAAAGGAACATCCACCTGTGCCAGAACGCCCACAGAACCACGGGATCAATAACAAGATGAATCCAGCTTTGTATGCAGCAACAGAAAACAAAAGACATCTTTTAAGAGCACCGCTGAAAGGATTAAAAAACCTCCCAAATATATGCTATTTAACAGAATCGAAATGCAAAGAAAGACTGCAAACAGAAGTCATATTCAAAGCAAGGTGGAACTATTTCAAGAGTAGAATTCAGGGCAAAAGCACTAAATTGGGACAAAGGTACAAAATACACCAAAATATACACGTAAAGCCAAAAATACTAAAGATGGAAGAAACATGGGCCTGAGTATAGCCTGGTGGCAGAGTATATGCTTAGCATGCATGATGGCCCAGGTTCAGTTCCCAGCACCATTAAAGAATAAAAGCAGAGAGGGAAGGAAGGAAGGAAGGAAGAGTGAAAGGGGGGACTATAAAGGGATGAAAGGGACACCAACATGTCACCTTCCACCTTTTTTTTCCTGATCTGGCCTTGAACTCATGATCCTCCTACAATTCAACAAGAAGAGATAATGCTGATAAATATATATGCACCAAATAATAGAGCACATATCTTCAAAAAATAAAAAACCTGCTGAAAATAAATGATCAAATAAACACTAATAGAACCATACTAGGGGATTTTAACAGCCCACTTCTACAAAGAGATACATTTACCAAACAAAAAACCAATACAGAAATTTCAGAGCTGAACCACACCCCTGAACATATGGACCCAATGGACATATGGAGCATTCTGCTCCTCTACAACAGAGTGTACATTTTTTTCACCAGCACGTGGTACTTTTCCAGAATAGATCACGTACTAGTCTACGAAGTCTGCTTAAGTAAACAAAAAATAATTGCAATCACCCCATGCATACTATCAGACCACTGTGCAATGAAGACAGAAATTAACGACAGAAGAAATTTCATAAAAGGCAAAAGCTCCTGGAAAATTGACAATATACAACATACAAACAACCAATGGACCACAGAAGAAATCAAACGAGAAATTTAAAAATTTTTGGAAGTTAATGACAATGATGAATGGGGTGTGGTGGTGCACGCCTGTAACCACAGCACTTGGGAGGCTGAGGCAGGAGGATAGCTGTGAGTTCGAAGCCAGCCTAGGCTACACAGTGAGCTCAAGGCTAACCTGAAGTACATAGCAAGACTCTGTCTCAAAAAAAAAAGAAAAGAAAAGAAAGAATGGCAATCATTAGGATATCAAACAATAACAAATGCTAATGTGGCTGTGGTGAAAAAAGAATAAACCCTCCTTCATTGGTGGTAGGAATGTAAACTAGTACAACCATTATGGAAATCAGTATGGAGACTTCTCAAAGAACTGAAATTAGAGGGGCTGGGGATTTAGCTCCGTGGTTGGAGTGTTTGCCTAGCAAGTGCACGGCCCTGAGTTCGATACCCAGCACCAAAGGGGAAAAAAAAAGAACTGAAATTAGAAATTCCATATGATCCAGTGATCCCCTGCTAGGTATCTTCCCCGAAGAGCTCAAGACGTCATACTGTGGTGATACATGCACACCAATGTTTATAGCAACACAACTCACAACAGCTAAATCCCGGAAAGAGCCTGTATACCGATCAAAAGATGACTGGATGAAGAAAATGTATATACATACATAATGGAATACTACTCTGCTATAAAGAATGTCAGATTTGAGACATCTGCAGGAAAATGGATGTATCTGAAAAATATAATGTTGAGTGAAATAAACTAGACACACAAACTTAAATATCATATGGTAGCTCTCATTTGAGTGAGGCAAAGTACAACCAAAGAGGATAATAAAGGGTAGCTAGTAAGGGACAAGAAGATAGATGTCTTACAATAGGGAAGTGATCCAAGGGAAAAAGTGTGAGGAGTGGGGAGGGGAAGGAGAAGAAGAATAAAGATATGCTATGTACAGGAACCTAATACCCTCACCATAAACATTATGTGCCATAACATGGCCTAAGATTAATAATATCAACAAGAATGAATAGGGATAGGGAATTGGAGGACGAGGAAGAGGGAAGAGAGGGAAGGGAATTAAAAAAGGAAAAAAAATAACAAAGCTGTGGTATGTACATGCAACCACTCCCCAAGATGACAGTAAACAGCATGAACTGCAAACATATGGTAATAAAATTAAAAGAACTCAAAAAATAAAAATTTTATAAAACCTACTACATATGCTTTTTTTGAATAGATATGCTACTACTGAAAAGAAATTGGCTCAAAAATGTGAGAAAAATGTTATTTGCGAATAAATCAAGTCTCTTAAAGCTATCTGAGATGTAAGATAAAATTAAACATCTGTAAAAATGTGTTAGTATTCATAGTAAATTACTAAATCCAAATACCAAATGAAATTTGATTTGTTTTTAACTACCTTTTCTTAGGATCAAATAACATTCTTCCTGGCCAGGTGTGGTCCCAGCAGTTGGAGGCTGAAGCAGAAGGACTGCCAGAGCTTGAGACAGCCTGGGCTACACAGCGAGTTCAAGACCAGCATGAACTACATAGTGAGACCCTGTCTCAAAACAACAAAAACCAACAATAACAAAAACAAAACCAAAAAACAAATAACATTCTTCTTTAAGCTCTAATTCCACCCTTACTTCTCACCAATAATATCAGATATACTATCAAAAACAGTGAAATACTTAAGTAGGTAATAAATGCAAATATTCTCCAAAAACTAAATAAATATTGTGAAATGACGTGCTAGAACATGAAAGGGGAAGAAGTGATTTTAGCCTTTGTGGTAAGGGGACGGTGTCTCTGCCAAGATGACATCTGAGTTGAGGCTGAAACACAGCGGGACCTGGGCGGGGCACAGGCTGCCTAACTCCAAGGGGCATAGAGCAGCCTGGGGAAGAACTGAAGCAGGGCAGGCGAGGGGCAAGGTCTGCACCCTGCAGGTCTCTGCAGGGTGAGTAGGGAGTCTGGATTTTACTCCCAGGGTCATGAGAAGCTGCTAAGTGAAAGTTTCAGTCAGGGGATGACACACTTTGGCTTACCATATCTTTAAAAAGGTGTCTCTAGAAAGGGCAAGAAGGAAGGCAGAGCATCCAGCTCAATGTTCCCACAGTGGCCAAGGCAGAGCTGATGGTGGCTTGGACATAAACAGATGAGCCAGGAAGCAGGACTAACGAGACTTGTTGATG
Source organism: Hystrix cristata (assembly GCA_004026905.1). NCBI lineage: Eukaryota > Metazoa > Chordata > Mammalia > Rodentia > Hystricidae > Hystrix > Hystrix cristata. Next base: position 5,950 of record PVJO010028692.1, read on the forward strand.
AATTGGACAGTGAAGAAGGGCAAAGGACAAAGCACGCAGCAGAGTAATTTCACAGAATTTATAAATGTCATCCATAAACCTCCTTAAAAACTTCTGAGCCTTCAGGCTGGGCGTGCAGCTCAGTGGTAAGAGTCCTTGCCTACCACACCAAGGCCCTGGGTTTGAGCTCTAGTGATGGAAAACAACAACAATAACAGAGCACTCAAAATTACCACTGCTGTGCAGATGGGTTTGTTTTTGTTTTTGGTACCGTTTTCTGGAGGTGTTACTGTTGATTTGGTTTTGTTTTGTTGGTCCAGGGGACTAAAGCCCTTGCCCTCTACCCCAGAGCTATGGCCCCAGGCCTTTTTATTTTTCTGAGATGGGGTCTTGCTAAATTGCCATGGCTGGCCTCTGACTTTTCCTGCCTCAGCCTCCAGAGTAGCTGAGATTATAGATTTCCTCCACTCCCACCTCTAGGGCAGCTCGAATTTAGTGATCATAAAGTATCTTGGTGGGAAGCTTTACACAGCAAACTGTATTTTCCAAATATGATTAGTCATGATTTCTCAAGTTAGAACAAAGCATATTTTTTTTTTTTTTTTTGGTGCCGGGGATCGAACTCAGGGTCTTGTGCTTGCAAGGCAAGCACTCTAATCACTGAGCTAAATCCCCAGCCAAACAAAGCATATTTTAAGGCCATTTTCTTGTTGCTTTCAAGGCATAGTAGTAAGATACTCAGTGCTTCCTGTATCGAAAAGCTCATATAACAGACTCTGATCCGTGACCACTTTGAACATGGATAAAGACTAAACATTTACTTTTCTATTAGCTTTTCTATTAAAAGTTTCTGTTTTAGGGGCTGGGGATTTAGCTCAGTGGTTAAGAGTGCTTGCCTTGTAAGCACAAGGCCCTGAGTTTGATCCCCAGTACCCCCCCCAAAAAAAGTTTCTGTTTTAGAAAAAATAAGTACTGTATTTACAAAAATAAACAACCTGTGGGCTGGGGATTTAGCTCAGTGGTACAGCGCCTGCCTAGCTAGTGCAAAGCCCTGAGTTTGATCCCCAGCACCCCCCTCAAAAAAACAAACATAGCCTGGTATCAGTGATAAGACATGGAAACTGGAAAGTGCAAGCTACAAGGCTGACTGCACCCCGCTAACCCTGCCTCTCTCCCTGTTTGCCTCTTAGCACCTGGGTAGGCCAAATATCGTTTATATGTAATAAAACGTCCTTTATTTTGAATAGTTTACAACATTTGTAAAAAGGGGGCAACATAAACAGAAAGCCAGTGCGATACTTGACCTTGTTTTGTGACACTAATGCAACAGGGTCACGCTCTGTTGTCGCCTATGCAGTCAATGCTCAAGCACCACACAACCAAGTTAAACCACGGGCCATACTGTTAAAAGTTATCATCTTGTGGACCACACTATTGGTTGTCCAGGGACACATGCAGCCTGTGGGCCTGTAGATTGGACACACCTGCCTTAAGAAATGACTATTCGCCAAGGTTTTGGTGTGGTATCCAAGAAGGAAATCCAAAATTATCTAAAAAGGCCTATTAACACTCCTCCCCTTTTATCCTCGTATCTATTTGAGGAAAGATTATTCTTAATATAAGTCATCTAAAACAATACACTGCAACAGACTGAAAGCAGAAATATCCTACCATCTTTTTTTTGGTTTTTTTGAGACAGGGTCTCACTATGTAGTTCAAGCCGGCATGGAACTCACAGCAATCCTCTTGCCTCAGCCTCCCAAGTGCTGGGGTTACAGGTGTGCACCACCACATCTGGCCCTATTGTCTTCTTTGAAGCTGGACATTAAAGAATGTTGGCAATAATGTAAAATAATGCTACTCGATCTTAAAATTTTTCGTAAAAATACTTACATTAACGTTACATGGACTTATTTCTTAACATAAATTATTTTTTTAATTGTTTTAATTTCTAATAAAGTAATATCAATCAGTATAACCTCATAAGCAATACAATACAGAGGGGCTCACCCTGACAGCAAAAAGTTTGAGAACTGCCTCTTTCACATAAGGAACCAAGAGGTCCAAATTCATGCAGGTGAGGCAAGTCCTAACTGTTCGGTTACTCTGTCATAAACCAAGTGTCTGGTGGGTCTGGTATCTCTCAACACATATATAATTGTAAATGTGTGTTAATGTACAAACCCACAATGTATGTGTGTACACAGGTGCTCAAACATACACATATACCGTGAATGTGGCATACTGTATATGCCTTATGAAATGACCTTTAATTTCTCCAAATACTTTGTGATTGTCCTGTTCTTAGGGCTTGCAAAGTTATTATTATTCTTACTCCTAATTTATCTATATATATAATGTAAAACAGTTTTTTTTTGTATTTCACTTTTTTTTAATCAATGCTCTATAAAGTTTTTTTTTTTTTTGGTGCCAGGTATTGAACTGGGGGCCTTGCGGTTCCCCTAGGCAAGTGCTCTAACTGCTGAGCTAAACTCCCAGCCCCAAAGTGTTGATTTTTATATTGACCTTCTATGTAGCTAGTTTGCAAAATCCACTGAATTCTAAAAACTTTATCTGCAGAGCTGTTTGCATTCTGTATGTACACAATCCTGTTGTCTGCAAATGACAGTTTTGTTTTCTTCCTTTTTTTTTTTTGGAGACAGAGTCTTGCTATGTAGCTCAGACTGGCCTTGAACTCACTATGCAGCCCAGGCTGGCTTCAAACTCACGGTGATCCTCCTCCTGCCTCAGCCTCCTGAGTGCTGGGATTACAGGCGTGCTCCACCATGCCCCACCCAATTCTTACATATTTCATTTTCTTATATATTGCACTGACAAGGACCTCAACTATAGTGCTGTCAAGAAGTGATGTTGCAGGTGCCCTTGTCTTAATAATGATCTCAAGGAGAAAGCCTCCATTAGCTCTCGTTCACTCCTGAGGATGATGCTGCTGTGTGCTTTCTATGGCTACCCTTTATCAGGTGACACAAGTTCTCTTCTGCTCCTAGTTGGCCAGAGGTTTTACAAAATGGGTTTTCAAAGAATTTTATTAAATACTTGTTATGACTTATATCTAGATATACCCCAAAGCCCTCATGTTCTCACAGGACACCCAACACCTACAATTCAAAGGAGAAGAGGTTTATTTGGCTCACAGTTTCACCCTGTTGTCAGAAACGGAATGGCAGAGAGGCCTGAAGGGGGAAAGGTGCTCACCCCACGGCAGCCAGGAAGCAGACAGAGAGAGGAGGAGCCGGGGACAAAAATACTTACAGGTCACACACCAGGGACCCACCTCCAGCCAGGGCCACCTAACAGCACGTTCAGGTATGAAGTCATCAGTGGGTGAAGCCACTGAAGACTACAGTGCCCCCATGAGCCACACACATGAGAATTTTGGGAGATGTTTTAGATCCAAACCATAACAAAGACATAATGATATATATGTATATGTATATATACATGTATATTCAAGAAAGTGAAATTATTCAGTATTTGTCATCTCATGATGACTTATTTCACCTAACATAGTCTCTTCAAGGTTCATTCACACTGTAGCATCCTTCCTTTTTAAGGCAGAATAATGTTCTGTAAAAAAACAAAAAAGAAAAAAGAAGCCAGGTTTGGTGGTGCACATCTGTAATCCCAGTACTCTTGGAAGGTGAGGCAGGATGCTTGCACTTGGAGCCCAGCCTGAGCAACTTAGCAAAAATCCATCTCAAAATGAGAGCTGGAGATGTAGCTCAGCAGAAATCTCCAATACCACTACCTCCAAAAAAACAAACAAAATTTAAACAGGTAAGATTTATGGTGTTGTAAATCGGAACAGTAGCCACCTCTGCAGAGTAACTACTGCAAAGACAGTGCCTAGGCATGAAGGAAAAAGGCGTCTGGATTATTGATAATTTGTCAGTTCCTGACCTGTGTGGTAATTATAGAAGCATGTTCACTTTGTGGCAAATCACCAAACAGTAAAATACATTATTTTTTGTATTTTTCAATATAATTCAGTTTTTAAGAACGTAAGATAAGTCACATATTTGCAATGCATGTGGACAAGGTGAAACCTGACTGTACCACTCTGTGTTTTAGTTTTAAGTGGTTGCTCTGTACTTGCACACTCCACCATACCTCAGTACCTCGAACCCGAGCAGAGCAGTGTCACGCTTGATATTACACCCAAAATCTAGCAAAAGAGCATGAGGTTCAGATGAAACTATTACTATTAATGTTTCTTTTCAAAGGTTAATTTACTCTTTTTGGGAGGGGCAGGATTGGTGGGAATTGAACTCAGACTCTCATAAGCTAAGTACATGCTCTTAACATTAAATTACACCCCCACCCCCAATTCGGCTTAAATTTAAATTCAAGATTTTTATTTAGTATCCTAGCCAAAAAAAAAAAAAAAAAAAAGACTGTTAGCTGGATGAAAATGATGCTACTGCTAGAGAATTTAGTTCCTGTAAAAAAAACAAAACAAAATGGAATTTAGTTCCTGGGAGTTATCAAGTCTACAGGGAAACATCTGCTAGTTCAAGAGAAAGAGAAGAAATCCAGTCAATGAAAGGAAGGTATGTTGGAAAAGCGGGAGATTCTGCAGGACTAACATCCTCCAGAGTCTCCCGCACTCACTGGTACTATGAGCACTCAAGGGGACAGGAGGGGTGCCAATAATACCTGCCACCCACTGACTATGTAAACGCAGATGGTCTAGCTTTAGAAGACAAAGTCTCATACTTGGGTATCTGAATGTTTAGCAAGTGCTTCAGGATACATCCATACTACTAGCCAGCTCTTAACCTCCATATGGAAGTCGGCTTGGTGAGGTGGTTCATTTGAGAATTAGAAGAGACAACCTTGCGGTGAGGGTAAAACCACGCAAGGGTCAGAGAAGAGGAAATGTGGTCCGATGAAGCGGACTTCCGGTGGTGCCAGTATTCCTGCCTCCACACCAGTGTCTCGATCAGGGTCCGACCAAGAGCCAGTGTGCAGGGCTGTGGGTGTAGCTCTGGGGCTGAGTGCCTGACTAGTATGCAGGGGCGGGGCACAGGGGAAAAGCCGGCGTCCTCAACGGTGAACAGAGCATGTCTCTCACCCACAAACCTGCATTCTGGGATACAGCACCTCTTCTTAAGTCTAACAAGGACATTTTTCTAGTTTTCCAGTTATATTTTCACTTTCTCACTGTCTTAGTTAGGTTTTCTCTCGTTGCTGGGGCAAAATACCTGACACCCAAAGTTAGGGGAAGAAAGGTTTATTTAGCTCACAGTTTGTAGAGGTTTCAGTCCACAGTCAGCTGGGTCTGAGGCAGGGTGGCATGGCAGACAGGCAGGAGGCAGCAAAGTAAGCAAGCAAGCAGCTAACCAACGTCTTCCTGTATCTTATATCTTATCCAGGCTACCTGTCTTTAGGATGGGCAGTACTCCCACCCTTAATCCTAATACCCTTAATCTTAGAGTCACATCCTTGATCCCAGCAGAACCATGCCAAACCGATCAGTGGATTAATTTAGTAATCACACGTTCTAGATCCAGCTATCTCTTACCACATGAGGCTTTGGGGGGACATCTAGACACAAACCATAACACTCACATATGACAGTGGCTCTGCCGGAAAACTAATGTAAGATGACAAAGTAATGGGGAACTGACATAACACACAATATGACTACGAGGCCCCAAAAGATAGTTAAATTACATGGCCCAATGAAGTATCTTATGTGTGTGGTCCTCCAAGTATTCTTCAAAAACCATGGATAAATACCTGAAGGGTGAGATAGTTAACAGCCGAAGAATAATTATAAGCATCATTAATTAATGCTTGCTTTTACTAGAGGACCAAAGAATTTTAACAGATCAGTGATAGCGTGACTAACTATACTTCGCTGACGGTACAGACTGTGAGAACAAGTCCAACATTCGTTTCCAACGTCAGGGAGGATGACTGCATCGGAGTTTTCATCACTGTGGGATCAGTCTGGGGCTGGGGATTTAGCTCAAGCGGTACATTGCCTGGCAAGCACAAGGCCCCAAGTTCGAGCCCCAGCACCAAAAAAAATAAATAAGTAAAATAAAAAATTAAAAAACGTATTGCACAAAACACCCAGGTTTTAAGATAAAACAGAGTAATTCACTGTCAAGGCAAAAGTACATATAATAACTTAGATTTGGGTCATGACGTACGAGAACACTGTCGTTGGGGTCTGGGCCTTCCCAGGTTCTTGCTGGTGTGAACAAAGACTTGGACAAGAAAATGCACAAAAGGTAGCGAAGTTTTATATTTACTGAAGGCATCAAAAGTAAGAAAAGAGGCTGAGGATTTAGCTCAGTGATTAGAGTTCTTGCCTTGCAAGCACAAGGCCCTGAGTTCGATCCCCGGCACCACAAAAAAAAAAAAAGTAAGAAAAGAAGTGTTCTCTGCAGAAGACACAGCGGGGCACCAAGAAAGAAAAAGGCCTCAGCTGTCTTCCCGTCCCCCATGCTGAGGGCAGACGGAGCCCAGCCTGCAGCCGCCCACTCGACCTTGCGCAGAAGAACTGAAGACAGCACTGCCGGCGGGTACCGGGGCAGGCTGGAAACTGCTCCGCCCAGCCCTGGACCTCTGTGACAGACAGGTCAGGCCCACTTGCCCTTCGGCTTTGCCATGCCCCAACCTCCGGCCTCAGCACTAAGCCCCTCCTCCGTGTTCCGCCCTTGGTGAAACCACTGATGTGATATGAAACACTGTTCTCATGTATGCACACCTTCAACATGCCTGTTTCCAGAGCTGGCCGGCAGCTGGGACCCGCTGTCCCTAGAATAATATACCTAACCAGAACAGTGCTCCCCACAGTGTAAACCAACTAGCATTTATCATTTGATTAGCACTTCCTTATGTTTTTTGTTTTTTGTTTTTGAGAGGGGGTCTTGTTATGTAGTTCATGTTGGCCTTGAACTCACTGTGTAGCACAGGCTGGCCTCGAACTTGTGATCCTCCTGCCTCGGCCTCCCGAGTGCTGGGACTACAGGCGAGCGACACCACATCTGGCCCTTAGGTTCTCCTCTTTATTTTTCTTTTACTTTCAAGTACTTCTGACTTCATAAGCTTTCATGTGGCTTTTCCTTTTACAATAGCATATTAAAAATCTACATAGTCAAACATGAAAATTGCTTATTTCAAAGTATTCTTCCAAGGGGTGATTGTGAAAATTATTCCATTCTGATACAAAATTACTCCACTATCCAAAAACAAGAAAAAACAAATCAGTTTTTATTGAATATCTCTTGCACACTCAGGAGTAGGTGGTTACATGTTAATCACTTGAATAAATCACTTCTGTTCACCATTATTACCACTGTGAACCACAGCTTCAATGGAACGGGGGAAAAACAGAATTTTTCCCAAACAGATCCAAGCTCCTGGTTAGATCACAAAACACACTGCTTGCCATCCTGCTGCTATTATATGGGGAAAGGACTTAAACTCTAGAGCAGTGATGGCGAACATTTTAGAGACTGAGAGCCCAAACTGCAACCCAAAACTGATGTATTTATCGCAAAATGCCGACACCGAAATTAAATCTGAATACTGAGGTTTTAGTTTAGAAAAAACGACTCCCACATTAACATCTTTTGTCTCAAAAACACAGGAACATAGATGCCATAGGTCTGCAACCTACTCCCCAGTGGGAGTTGAGTGCTATCTCAGTACCATTTGTTTTTCTGGATCTTCCTATCTGTCTATATTCCTAAATCTTTTTAATTAACCATGATTAAATTACGAAGTGTATAATAACAGAACCAAACAGAACTTCCAATTAGTACAATGTCTGAGTTATACACTCAACAAATTTGTGTCCAAATAATAAATGTAAACACCTAATTTCTTCAGTATCATAAACTACTAAAGGATCTTGCTTAGCCACTTTGTCCAGGCACAGTGACTCAAATACAAATATGAAATTTATCCAAAAGGTCCCACGAGGTCCCTTGTTCTACCTCACATAGATTATTACAGAGGTTACCTAATGCCTCCACAATTAATTGGTATTTCACAAAGACAATGCAGAAATACAGGCTAAAAATCCCTTTCATTCTTCATTTAGTCTTTCTGGGCCTTTGTTACCCCAGCTAGAAAGCCCAAAAGGTGTTATTTTAAAGAATAAAGGAGATAAAACCTTAAAAGCAATGTGTATCTTGTAAAAAGGAAGATAGTTGTGAATTGTTCTTTTTTTTTTCCTTGTGAGTTGTTCTTGGGCTGTTACACTTTGAGTATCTTGTGGGAATAACCAGGTCTTATTAATCTTTGTAACCCTGATAACTATCGATTTCTGGAATTAAACAAAGGGCTTCAATAATGGATCCCTAAATAGGACTTTCAAATGTCTTCCTTCTCCCCTACCTAATAAGATCTCTAATATTTCAGTGTTAGACATTATTAATCTTTAAATTACCAACAACTAAGATGGTATTTGGTAATAATCCAATCTATTCTTAAAATTCAATTCTGAGTAAGCTTTTGTTCTGTCTCATGTTTTATATTCTCCTAGAAAGACTGTTGACCTAAAAGTAGATACTGTGTGTTACTCATTTTGGGTTCAATATAACAACATGTTTGGCATGGGAAAAGCATTTAATATACAATAAAGATTGTTTCTTTCTTGTTTCAAAAGTGAAAAGGGCTGTATAAAGCTCTAGACCTTTGAGGGAGAGCTGGAGAAATCACCAGAGACGTTTAAACTTTGCTTTGTCCATAATTTCAGCCTGATGTAATCCTACAGTTGGTGGGTGTGATCTGTGACAAATGGCCCCGAGTCAAGGACAAGATTTCCTTCATGAACAGGCTTTACTGAGTTAGTCACAGAGGGAGTAAATATGCAGGACTCACATCAGAGTTTATCTTCAGGACCTCCAAGGGCCGACTTCCCGTGACCACCTCATTCCAGCCAGGTCTATGCGCTCCGGGGCAGAACCGAGGCATGAGTACTGGGGATTTTAAAGACAACTGATAAAACTGACATTAATTGCTCTGTTGAAGATGATTTTAAAGGTGAACAGTCAATCATCTGAGTTTATTTTCAACAAATACTACATGTTGTGTTCTTCTTAGAAAGTCCCAGCACGGATACAGCCCCTCACAGTCTTACTTTCTTTCCCTACATACAGGACAGACACCATTTACAGTCACGAATACGCCGCTGCCAGGCTACAGAGTAAATAAACGCATTTACTGTTAACAACATTACTTTCTCCTCAGTTCAATAAAACTATTACAAGATTAGGTGTAAATCATAAAAGTAAATTAATTACAAACTAATTCACCTTTTAGATGTAACAAATAACCAGCTAAACCACTTTAGGACCACTTGCTCACTGCTCTGAAGGGCAGGGGCATAATGTCTGTCACACAGAGATAGATTACACTTCAAAGGAAAAAAGTGCTACACATAGTTCAAACAAATTTACATGAAAATTCTTATCAAAGAATCCTGAAATGCAGTCCAACAAAACCAGATGCTAATCAGTGGCTCCCTTGTACTATCTGAATAAAATTATTGATCCCCACATCCTTGACAGAAAAGAAATGTCTTTGCTTTTCCAACTAACCACTTAATAAGATTTATAGTCTAATATAAAATTTAACTACTGATTGGGTCACACACACACACACACATACAGCTGATAGGCTGTACGTTATTCCAATGATAACTGCAGGCAAATAGTATTTAAAAGCTTAGAATCCTGACTAGAAGCTATTTCCCTGAACATGTTTTATATGATTGAGGACACAACTTGTGCTCTCATCCAACTGATTTAAAACATTAATGAAATTTCCCATTACCAATAAAGGTGAACTAGGTTTTAGAGATCAACTGTCCTGCTGAGAACAATTTAAACTATATCCTGGACTTTAAAACATTTTTTTGAATATGGTTTTAAAAAAACAAGGCAGTAAGAAATTACCAACTCAAAAGTAAAGGAGGAATTCAATGAACTGCACTGGAAAGATTGAATATCCACATACAAAAGAATGATGTTGGACTCCTACCTCACAACATACACAAAAATTAATCAAAATGGATCAGAAATATAAAAATAAGAGCTAAAAATAGAAAACTCTTAGAAATAAACAGAAGGAAAACTCCACAAGACTTGGATTTGTCAGTGGATGCCTAGCTGTGACACCAAATCAAAATACGACACTTAGTCATGAAAGAACCCTGTCTGCAGAGTAAAAAAAGCAACACAGAACTGGGGAGATGTACTTTCAAATCATGTATCTAATACTGGGTTAATACAGACTATCAAGAACTCTACAATTCAACAACAAAATGGGCAAATTCAAAAGTGGAGAAAGGACTTAAATAGACATTAATCCCCCGAAAAAGTTACTATTCCTGCATAACAAATTAGAACGTAGTGGCTTAAATCAACAATTTTGTCACACTCGTGGATGTGCAACATCTGAGGCCACAACTGAGGAGACGCGACAACTAGGGATGATTCCATGGCTGGGGGCTGGAACCGTCCAGGGCAATCTTCACGTGTACATGTGATTCCTGATGCTGCTCTCTGCCAGAATGGCCACTGCAGCTGTCACCTGGAGCACCCACAGACGTCCCCTCAGTGGTCTGGCTTTCTTCACAGCACGGCAGCGTCCGAACAGGACATAGTAGGTGGCAGCACAGGGATCCAAAAGCAAGTGTACCATCAAACAAGGTGAAGCTACACCGCCTCTTCTGGCCCAGCCTCAGTCTTCCTGCAGTCCTTTCACCACATCCTGTTGGTCACAAACCGGTCATGAGCTTGGGCAGACTCAAGAGGACAAGATGGATGGAGATCCATCCTCTCTGTGGAGGAGTGTCAAGGTCACAGACAAAAGGCAGGAGGCTGGAGGGCAGCCATCTCGGAAAAACACCGTATGTCATCATCTAATGTGGAGAGTCACAGTACATGCTCTTAACTAGCAGACTGGATTGCTTGCTCAAAACTCAGCACTCTTTATACTGTGGAACAACCATGCTCTAGACCTGCTCTGAAAGCTCTGAGGTAGCCTGCACTACCCTTCAGAATCTGGAAGCGACAAAGGGACCATCGGGACAGAGACGAGTTCTGACGGAACTTCTATTTAGGCTACATTCCCTTCACATTCACCTCCTTGAGCAACCCAGCAGGCTTCCTCACAGTGAGGATTCTCTATGCCACCAAAAAAACAAAACATGTGTCTCTTACAACCTCTCCATCACGACTGCTGCCCGCAGCGGCAAACTCCATCACAAACATCGCTCTGAATGTTTCCTGCAAGAGGATAAAGCCTGCGCTGTGGACATCCAACTCCCACAGACTTGACTCTCAGACACCTCACCATCCTCTCCTGCCCAATCTTACAGACCCAACTCCTGACTTTGACTCCCGAACTTCCATTACAATGTCCAAACATATAAACCACATGATTTGCAAATAAATCTACAAAATTTTTGTATTCACAGGCACAAATTCCTTATGATGAATGTTATCATTATGTATATCTAAAAATATACCACTAATTTTTTTTAAATCTGTAAAGAAATTTCATATTCAGATGGGAAGCTGCAATTCCATGAGCAAGTTTACAGAATCTTTTTTTGGGTGGGGATGAGAAGAAATGCTGGGCATGCCTTTCAAAGCAAATATTAATTTTTTGTGTCTTGTATACCTAATCAAAACTGACTGCTAATTCTGCTGCCAATTTCAAATGGCCTAGAAAGACTAAAGTGGCACTGAGAGCTGAAAAATAAGGCAACGAGTAGCTTCTTAATGTTAAATCTTTTGGAACCAGAGTCCTGAGATGACAGAGAGAGCGCGGGCTGCAAACTGTCTCAACAGATTAGGCACCCCACCCTT
>PVJO010028693.1:0-17786 GCA_004026905.1 Hystrix cristata
ATTTTTTCCCAGTCTGTGGGTTTTCGCCCTACTCTATTGGTGATTTCTTTTGCTGTGCAAAAACTTTTCAATAGCATGTGGTCCCAAGCACTGATTCTTTGTATTGTTTCCTGTGCAGTCTGGGTTTTGTTCATAAATTTTTTTCCTACCCCTATGTCTTCAAGGGTTCTTCCTATTCTATTCTCCAGTAAATTTAATGTTTCCTTACAGGAATTCTTGATGTAAGCAAAGAGAGTTTGTCTCTCTCTCACACACACACACACATTTGGATTGGACACACTCAGAAATTTCATTTAGAAATGCAAAACGGATGCCAATGTTTTCCTACATGGAGTCTCTTAAAATTAATTTAAGTAGAATTTACTGATTTCTTTCAATTTGAATTTTATTTACATACAGAAATTTCAACACAGAAATTTTACTATGTTTCTTTTTTGATTGTTGCCATTTTTCTAGAAAATCTGTCTCATTGCTTAGACCCACAGTCTTGGAGCATCCTGATTAAGACTCACTGTGTTTTCTTCTCTTAGTTTTACTATTTCTGGGAGAACTCAAATAGTTTTCCCTCTGTAGAATAATTGGATTTAAAAAAAAAAAACTTTTACATACCTGGTTTAGCTCTTCACTAACTCTATAAAGTTCATAATCTCTTTATTGCATTTATAGAATCCTTACAATCTGTTTTGGGGGACAATTTTTATAAACCAATAAACCCTTAGTTTGGATGAAAAAGATCATGAGCAAAGCCTCTTAGGGGTGCTGTTTAAATCAATTAATGTTAACCTTCTGTCTGGACCCACACACACAAATTCCAAGTTCCCAAGGCAATGGAAATTGAGGGGAAAACCCCTAACCAGTTTTATGGATAGCAGGTGATGGCCTATATCCATACACCCATCAGGTCCAGCAGCAGAGGAACAAACACGGGTCTCCATGGAGGGACAGCTGGTTGGTAAGCCTTTTAAGGCCTGCCATCTACCATTTCTCTAAAGGTGCAGCATGGTTTTATGCTGCCTTGTAAAACTGGCCGAATGAGCACCGAGGAAAAGTGCATAACATCTTTTATTGAAGAGGAATCTGTAAACATTTCCCCCAGTGACTGAAAAACAATGATACTAAAATTTGCCCAGAGAATGTGGAGAAAAACCCCAGCACTGGTACAGCTGTTAGGTGAGCTCACTTCAGAAACAGTATTCTATTTCTGTATCTTACATATTGCACACTATTAGACAAATGTAATGACTAGTGATACAGTTCAAAAAAAGAGTTACTACCGCCTTGGCTTAGTCAGCTTTTCTAGAGTCAATGGTTTGTAAGACAGCAGATTTGATAGAGGACATTTATAAGTTACAATATTCACCCACAAGGCAAATGCAGGAAGTGCCGAATGTCCGTCTAGGCCCTGGAGACCCAAAAGATCCAATCAAGGGCTGGGAGCCCACAGCACTGTCCCCTGTACGTCTCTGTCTGCAGATGATGACTGAAGAAATATTTACTGGAACTGGGATATAATACTCGCAGCAGAGATGACAACCAGAGCTCCCATGAAGCAACAGCAGCCATCCTCGATGATAGCAAGACCCGGAGCTCCTTCCTCAAAAACAGCCGAGTTCCTTTCAGGACAGCCAGCTGCAACAGAGCTTCTCCTGGAAAACAGCCCGCCAAAAACTTTCTGCTCCTGTTCTGCTTTATTTTGCATCAGCAACAATTCTCAGGTGGATCCTCTGCTCCCAGAATCACACCAACTCAGTCCAGCTGGGCGTTGTGGCGCTAGTTGACCACATTAAGCCCACCACACCCCTTATAACCCTACATGTCCTCTGGCTCCCGTCGACCTCTGCTGTGCAATATTTTCATCATCTCTCTCTGTAGCTTTCTGGTTGTGTTTCAAAATAGCTTCATATTTACTAATCTAATTGAACATGCTAAATAGTTTCCTAAAAGTTTCTTTGTACCTTTCCTCTTTTTCTTCTCTTTCTTTTGCATCATTTGGTATGTTTTTGTTTTATTCATCATCAAATGAAAACAAAGCTTGAGTCTGAGAATTTGCCAAAGGAGACTGTTTTTGTGGAGAGGATGCCAGCGATTTGCCTTGGGTCTCTTTCTGTCTTTACTTGGCTGAGCTGATTCCCTACTCATTCAGCTGCTGGGAGGGAGATAAATGAGCTAGCTCCTAGCCCCAGTATCCAGCAGGCTTTCATTTGTTTTTAGCTCTACTGGTATAAAGTAAGATAACGTCCTACCTGTACTTCATGAACAGATGGGATGCATAAAATGTCACAATTTCTAGTATCACAGCTACCAGGTGATTTCTGTCTTTGCTCCCTGGTGCCACCCTGTATTTATATACCTGTGCATGTTTTGTGCATAATCTTACAGATTGTCATTGTTTTCTGTGCATTATCACCTCTGAACACATATGGAAAGAAATACAGGTGGGAGAAGCCCAGGACTTTGTCTCCAAATCAGTCTTCATGAACTAAAGCAACAGATGATTTTTCTAAAAATTTGGGTGCTTTCCAAAGCTTTAAGGCAAGTGTTCTGTTGCTGTGGCTGCTGCTGACAGTATGACATAACTTAGTATCTTATTTTTGCACACACTTTGGACACAGCTGCCATTTGAAAAATGAATCAGAATAGCCCTTTAAGTGTAGGGTATCTTTGACAGTTGCTTCAATAAAATGTTACAGTAGTCGGGTTGGTGAAAAGCCTAGAACTGCCCACTTGGCTGTCTTGTGCTTATCATGGCCCTGCTCCAAATCAGAGACCCATGTAGTTAGTACACAGTCCTTAGAAATGTTGGCACCAGAGTCTTGAGCCAGAGGCACCAGGATTCAGGGATCCCAACGAAGCGGGTTTGGTCACTTGGCATGATTCCAAACAGCAGAGCCGTGCGTGATGGTAAAGCAGGAAAGGAGAGGATTCCCTGGGGCCACTGGGAAGGAACAGGGGACTAGTCGTCCTAAGCCTCGTCTCTAGGATAGTGACAATAGTACAGTATTGTAGAGGACAACAGTTAGGGCAGGGGTGAGAAGTGTGGAGGGTCAAGCAACATTGATCAAACTGTACTCTGTTGGCAAGTTATCTCAGGTCTGAGATAACTTGATATTTTGTTGGCTCCTGCTGGTACCAGGGAAATTGTTAATGCTGGAAGGGAGGCAGTTTGCTTCCCATCATGAAATAATTGTCTCAGATTCCTGGAATTTGAGATAAGCTGGGGAGGAGCAATGACTCAAACATGGAACCAGGCTGAAGAACAAAGTGGAGTGAGGAAAAGGACTGATCTCTCTTTCAGGGAGAGAGCAAAGGACCGTTTCAAGGGCACCCCATGACTGTGTGACTCTGTACAGCACCTCAATCTATTTTTTCAGCGGGAGACATATTTGGCAAGGGCTTGGTAAAGGTTTCAGATATGATATTTTTCACCCTTTGTTTTCTTTCTCCTTAAAACTTAGCAACGAAAGAATGCTGAGGTGCAAGAAGCAGAGGCCCGTGGCCTTCAGACTCCTGCTCTAAATGTTAGTGAAATCCATCGAGTCTCTGCTGCCTTCCCTGAGTCCCTATCGGTAACAACTTCATACTAACTTCTTTCTGTCATTCTATTTCTTTTCCTCCAACCTTGCAATCAACAAATCCTACTTAGTTATGTAAAATGAAATTTTGTCTTTTCCTAGTCACCCAAAGCAAATGCTCTCCAGTGTTTATTCTTGTTCTGCACAGCAATTAGTGTACAAGATGGTCAGGTTTTTACTGTGCCTTTTCAGATTTGTTCCCAGATAGGTTAGCCAACTTTCATTACTGGCCAAGAGAACAGTGTCTATTTCTAGAGACTAGAGAATAGAACTATTCTGCCTGTAGATAGCCAAACCTCTGATCTTGTGATATCAAGTACCTTTTCACTAAGTTCTTCCAGAAACACTTCTGCTATGTGTGGCAACACTCCCCATGGTGACTTTTGCTGTTCAAGATTTTTCTCTTGGATTTATCTTACATCAGCCACACCACTGCTTTGTAACATATGCTGAGACTCCTCAACTTGGATGAAGTCACCACTGGTGGCATGCCTAACTTCTTTGAGCTGATGATTTTGAAAGTGTAGTTTCTAGACCAGCAGAATCAGCATTATCCATGAATTTCTAGGATATGCAAATTCTTAGGTCTTTGCCTAGACCTACGGAGTAGGAAACTCTTGGGGTGGGGGCGGGCAATCTGTTTTTAAAAGTTCTTCAGGTGATTTGACTACAGCAACTTTATGTAGTTGTGACTTAATGCTGCATCTATTTGGCTCTTTACATTGCTCGTTGTTATAAGCAAAAGGCACAATGTATTATGGTCTGTAAACTTGTGTAATGGCCTGTAAGCTTGTGTAATTTTGGATATATTTCAATAAAAATCTATTTTAAAAAAAGCTCAAACAAAACCAAAACCAAAATACAGTTAAATCTCTTTATTGAGAAATTCAAAAACAAAACAAAACGAAACAAAAAATAGCAGGAAAAAAAAAGAAAGAAAAGAAATTCAGGCAGGGTATGGTCGTACACATCTATAATCCTAGCACTCTGAGAGGCTGAAGCAGGAGGATTTTAAATTCAAGCCTAGCCTGGGTAATTTAGCATGATCCCATTAAAAAAAAAAAAGAGGGGTAAGGGGAGGAGAAGAAAAAAGAATTAAGATGTATTATGTATATGTAACACCTCTTCATAATCATTATGTACTGCAAACGTACTAATAAAAAATTGAATTTAAAAAACAAACAAAAACTGTATAAATAACACATTTTCTTAGTACTGCAAGCTGTTATGGATGGAAAGGAAGAAGGCTGGGTAGAATGATAAACATTCTTTCCCAAAAAGGTCTCAGAATTTTTGATAAGGTGGAAGTGTTTAAGAACTGCTCCTCCTAACTGCTTCCCTTTGAATAGCTTTAAGACTAGCCTATATCACCAGCTGCCCTTATTCTTAGTCACTATCTGTCGATTTGTTTTGTCATTAGCATTTTCAAAATGTATTTTGCATTGGATAGGTTTTCATCTAGCAAGGAAATAGAGATTATGACCATCACAGTGAAATTTGATGAGAGGAAAGACTTTTGCACATAGTTTTCCCTCCTTTGTAAAATCTGGGGACACTGGCCATCAAAGACACCACAAACCAATTTATATCTAGTTAACATCGGGTTTTCCTCATTACATAAGCTAACGATAGCATATTTATTGAGAACGAGATTTACTGCTGGTTAGCGAGGCTTTTATACTTGAAATATTTATGCTTGCTTTTGCAATGAAGAAAAGTTCGATTGTCCAGCATCTCTTAATCTTCATAAGTGAGGTTAAAATATGTGTCCAAGGACATGCAGCAGATAAATTAGAATGCTGTGCATGCTTTTATCCACCATATGTTGTCTTGATGATTTTTTTTTTTTTTTTGGTGGTGCTGGGGATCGAACTCGGGGCCTTGTGCTTGCAAGGCAGGCACTCTAACCACTGAGCTACATCCCCAGCCCCTAACAAACATTCTTAATTAGAACTTTTAATTTTAATCCCATGAAAAGAATTTTTTTAGGCTACTAGAGAACAACCTGCTAAATCAGTTTTTTATTACACAAAGTATGCGATGGGCCCAGGAACACACATACAAAAGCCAGGGAAATTGGTCTAGTAAATAAAAAAGGCATCCGTCAGTCCTCGCCGAGCGCTCTACATGCACATCTCAGATATCTTTTTCACTTTCCCTATTTTCTTTTTTCTTACTGATTTTCTCCCACTTGCAGCAAATCTTGGAAGATGACAATTAAAAAAAAATGCTTCCAAAGATACTACTTTTTATGTAACAGATACACAATGTGTGAAAAAAAAATGAACGTTGGCAGTGCTTAAAGGCAAATGACAAAAGCATTTACAGGAAATGTCTCATATGTCACCTACATCTGAAGCTACCTGAGTGATTACTGGGGAACCTAGAACCTATCAAATATATTTTTTATTCTGTGAAAGTTATATTTGAGCTTTTGAGTCGAGATTGACAAAAACGTGCATTTTTTTTTTTTTTTTTTTTGGACACAAGGTGTTACTATGTAGTTCAGGCTACACTTGAACTCTTTTGTAGCCCAGGCTGGCCTTGAATGTGTGGCAATCCTCCTGCCTCAGCCTCCTGAGTGCTGAGATTATGGGAGTGCACCACCATGCCCAGAGGAAAAGCATGTGTTTTCTAAAGGATGTTGTTCAGGCTAAAGGAAAATAGAGACAGCATGAGATTCAGGTCTACACAACAGAATAAGGGTGTTTTAGTTACTTTTCTCTCGTTGTTGGGACAGAATACTCGACACCCAAAGTTAGGGGAAGAAAGGTTTATTAGCTCACAGTCTGCAGAAGTTTCAGTCTATAGTCCGCTGGGTCCGAGGCAGGGCGGCATGGCAGAGGGGCGGGCCGGCGTGGCAGACCAGCAGCCGACCGGCCGCAAAGTAAAGTGAGGAAAAGCAAGGAATGTATGCAAATAAGCAATGCAAACAAGCAGCTAGTTAGCTTCTTCCTGTATCTATTATCTAGGCTACCTGCCCCCAGGGCGGCCCGCACTCCCACCCCCAATTTCAGTCTCACATCCTTGATCCCAGCAGAACGATGCCAAACCGATCAATGGATCAATTTAGTAATCACACACTCTAGATCCAGCTATCTCTTACCACATGAGGCTTTGGGGGGACATCTAGACACAAACCATAACAAAGGGCAACTAGAAATTGCACATAAATGAGTAAATATAAGAGATTGCATGTTATGTCTTATAATTTACTTGAAAACAATTATATATTTCAAGTTAAAATAATACTGCAAAATAACGTTTTGCATATATAAAAGTAGAGATTATAACAATTACATAAATGTAGAGTGGACCAGTAATGTATACTCTTCTAGTATATGATGTTATTAAATCCTTAATATTTTAATAGGGACTTAGAGGCTGCTTTTGCTAAAAGCATTGAAGCTAGTCAGTTTCCAAGGTTAGGGGATGCCAGTTCCTCTGCTTCTTTCCAGTATGGCCACATTACATATTATAATTCCTTTCTTGTTGCATTGGTATTTCTCTCTCTCTCTCTCTCTCTCTCTCTCTCTCTCTCTCTCTCTGTGTGTGTGTGTGTGATTGGATTTTTTAGGTGTCAGGTGGCAAAACCTAGGCTTGGGGTGTCTCCTTTGCAACCTTAAACTTTAAGTCAACTCTGTGCATAGATTTAAGGCATATCTGTCTAAATTCCCTCCTCCCTCTCTGATTTGACTTGTGAGGTGGCAGTTGGCAAATTCTAGTCTGTTGGGAACCCTAGAGCCTCACCCCTTGGCCTGGGACTCTCGTACCAGAATTGGCGAGCCAGGCAGGAGAGCACCTCCTAAAAGCATGGCCTGCTTTCAGAATGGAAATCAGGGCAGCTAGCTGGCCCTGAATGAAAAGGGAAATAGGATAGTCTTTCCGCAGAGCAATCAAGGGGAAGACCAGAGGGAGAGCTGCATTGAAGGACTTGGAGTCCACACTGAAATTTGGATACAGGGGTGGCTGAGGATCTGAGAAGGAACTCAATGCCAAGTCCCAGCTACTCTGTATTTTTATTAGCAATGTGATGCAAGTACAAGCTAAGGAAAACATGTAGGCTGATCATTAATTTCTACATAAATATGCTAAGCTATCTGTAAGTATCAGTAAGTTCAAAACACAACATGTAACCTAGTTAATGAGAAACATATGAGTATAGCATGTAGCTTCTAATAAATGAGGAGCCTGTTTACAACACAGCCTGCTAGAAATCAGTAACTCATGGAACAATACTCAGAAGAGCTCTTGTATGCAGGACACCTTCTCCTCAGTGGACCCAGTTTGCTGAGTCAGCAGGGCATCATCCTGGAGTTGCGGCTCTGGGCAGCCTGGTCTGCAGCACTGTCCAGGCACTTTCATTTTCAGGAACCCTCTTTTTTCCAATCTGGGTGAGCATTAGCTGCTCTTACTGTGGTTTTTTGTTTTTATTTAAGCAGAAAAATAGCTTGTTGGACTATTTTGAGCCTGAAGTTTGACTTCTGGTGAATTCTCCCCAGCAATACATGTCAGGACTTGCTCTTGGTTTTCCTTCTGGTTTGGAGCTCTTCTGAGCCATTCGAGAGCTCTTTTGGGTTATTTGGTCTTCGTCCATCTGTTTAAGTGGAAAGTTGGAATATTTCTATAATTTTGTGGCACCAGTCTGCAGGGAAGTGTACCTCTCTCTTTGTTCTTAGTTTAAGCATGCCTCGAAACTCTATAGGAGTTGAATTTAATTTGATAACTACTATTGAATTATACACTAGTCTGAGATTTATTAATGTACAACCAATGTGGGTTTCTGCTGTTAGTTTAAACATTGGTCCCCTGAGAGTGAAGTAGTATGTTTGTCTTAATACGAAACATGTTTTACTAATATCAAATAGTAGTGAATGTATAATATGAATAATGTATAAGTGAATATGTATGCATTGAGTGTGCATGTTTTAAAACTTGTCACCAACAAAAGTACATGGACAAAAACAAATTAGTAATTTGATGTACCTCGAAAAATTGTTCACTTTGAGAGAACTCACTTATATACCATACCTTTTATGACCTACAGTGAATAGCAGCTGTCTGAAAGAGTCTTTGGCAATGTGCTGTCTTTCCCTGAGTTTTTTCCTTTGCTTCGCAACTGTGGTTCTTTGGGGTAGCTTCTGTCTTGTCTATTAGCTCAGGCTTCTGTGCCATAGTCGATTGGTCTCTACTCATTGGGAAGAGTCTGGGAATGTCGCAGGTGAAAGGCACACCAGAGACTTATACTACCTCCTTACATTAAAGACAAAGAGGTAGAGACCAGAGGCAGAGGTAGCGAATGATGAATTTGAGGTTATTCAGTGAAGTCGAAAAGATTTCTCAATACTACCAACAGTGCTGTTTCCATTTTTTCTTCAATGCCCAGTGTGCTTACCAGAAGATCATGACTATTAGTACTGAATGGCATACACTTTCCTTGTAATCTGACACAATGAAACTTTGGGTATGATCATTGTTTAATATTTTTCATAGTGGTAATTGCCATCTGGCTGGTAGGACTGGAAGGGATCTATAAATATTTATCTGTTATTAAGAGGAATGGGAAAATAAATTTATTTTTGTCTGTAATGGAAATAAAAACCTTTTACAAATATATTTTTCATTTTTCTAAATTTTCTGCATTGTAATTGCTTATAGATATAATGAAAATGGTACCTGTAGGCCGCTTCTTCAGTAAAGACACATTTGTAACTCTCCCAGTGTTTTTCTAGCATCAAATTGACATGTAAAGAAATATAAGACAAACCCTGAAGGAGGCAACATGAAGTGACATGAAGGAGTGACTTGAAAATAGTATGCCCAGTAACATTCTAATTTGGAAGGAATAGGTGATATATTATACAGGCTTTCTTAGGAAGAAATTTTCCTTTCAGATCAATTCTTCCCTAGAGGAATAAGGAGAAAATATTATAATATTTCATTTCCCTAGCCTCTGACTCCAATAGCTATTCAGTTGAGCTTTCTGACAATAAGTATATATGCAGCCTTAGTCGCTCCTTTGATTTGGGTTTAGCATTAGTCTCTCCTGGGAAGTTTTTTCTGATGTCTTTTTCTAATCATCCATTCTTCCAAATCAGGCTCTGATTCTGAAACTCTTCCAACTGCTGGGCACCTGTATTTCCCTGAGCTGTACTTCCTCCAGTCCTGTGCCAGATTCTGAAATTCTGATTAGTTTCCTACCACTCTGTCTTGTTCTGCTAGTTGCTTTCCCAGAGGACTGCAGTCTGACTCTATAAGCTTCAGTCTCATTAGAATTTGCTACTGCATGCTCATAGTGCTGTGGTCTGCCAGTTGACCATTGGAGGCTCTTATGCACCCTAAAATCTTCAAACAATGTCACCCATACCATTAAATGCCCTTACCAAGTATCTGCAGTATTCTCTATTCCATGAGAGAGCTTTCAGTGTTCTTTCTAGAAAGGAGGTTGAACGATTGATTACTGTGTAAAACGATTAAGTCTGGCTCTTACTTGCATGGTACTTTAGGAGAAAGAATTAATATTGGGCAAATGAGCATCAAGCATGGGCATATTTTATTGTCGACACGTACTCTTAAGTTCCTGTTCATCAAAACAACGTAGAATGTTTTAGCACAAAACATGTAACAGGGAGCCCTTCTAGCCTCCAGCATCATTGCAGTATTGTGAGAATGCGTCTGGTTGTCCTGGAGACTGTGTGCTGTGTGCTGTGGTTTGTAGCTTGGGAGAAGATGAAACAATGGGTTTGTCAGCAACAGACGGCCAAATAAGTGCAAGCCTCTGTCAAAATAACAAACCATTATTTGTGAACTTTCTCCTTGAAATGATGTCAAATTTACAGGAAAATTGATATAGTAGTAGGGAGATCTCGCCTACCTCTTTTTTAAATTTTTATTTTATATTAATGGTACATTTTAGATGTACATAGTGATAACATTCATCATAGGGCATTTGTACCTGTATATCTTGTAGCTTCTTTTTTCCCATTCCCCTCCCCTCCCTTCACTCCTTCGTCCCTCTTTATTTACGAAAGTGTTGTTTCCATTTTTTTCCTTCCATTTCTTATTTCTCTTGCCCCTCTGTTCCTCCCACATCTTTTACTTCTTTTACTTCCTTTTCTTTACATCTTTTACATCTTTTTTACTTCATCATGCACCTTTAGCCCTTAATACTTCAAAGTATATTTCATATAAATAAAGATAATTCACTTTTATAACCATAGTAGTACTATTAAATTCAAAAAATGTAATGCCAATGAAATAACTTTTGTGAAATTTTTGTCAATATTTTGTATGCATTTAAGAGGCAGGTGCAGTATTTGATTTATATGCAAAAGTTCTGCTTTATTGTATTTTTCTGCTTAGATCTTCTGTGTATTTATGTGGGGTTTTTGGTCTTTGTTCATTTAATCTGTCATATACTTGAATGTTATGCTAAAGTCTATCCAGAACTGCTTCAGAAAGTGGCAAGAATTATGAGATAAGTGTGCTCCACATGAATGGGGGTGATTATAGGGGGACTAATGGCAATATCTTTTACTGCAATACCTTTTTAAAAAATTTAAATATCCATGCATTTTTTTATCACACTTTGTAGACATTGACTTCCATACAGACATGCTAGTGATATTAAGTAGCAGAAAAATACCACGGACTGCCTATCATCGATAAAATGTCTTTAGCAAAAAAGACACGTCTAAATTGTTTATGGTGAATAAACCTAAAAGTATCAGTTTTTGCCCTTGTGGGATATAGTGCTTAGAGAATAGACAGTCACATAAGCAGTTCAGAAATCAAAATGATTTTCTTTTGTGATCAGTGTTGCCATATACAATATTCAAATCATAAAGATTATTATGAAACTAAACCTTATTCAGGGGAAAAGAAATAATTTGTTCATTTGATAATTTGAAATTCCTATAGGAAAATATTGTTTCATCCATGTATGGTGCTTGCATATGTTTTATCAGTTAAGTTTGGTGTTGAAAGACTCAAAGAAAGCAATCCTAACATTCATATGGTACTAGAAGAGACTTAGAATAGCAGTCCTGGGCAACAAGAGCAAAGCAGGAGGCATCACAGTCTCAGGCTTCAGCTTATATCACACAGCTACAGGGACAAAAACAGCCTGATCCTGGCACAAAACAGGCGTGAAGGTCAGTGGAAAAGAAGAGAGGGTGCAGAAGCAGCCCAGGAGACTGTCATTTGTCTGATCAGAGGGGCTAAAAACATATGCTGCAGGAGAGATAGCCTCTTTAACAAACAGTGCTGGGAAAAGTGGCTATCACATGCAGAAGATAAAGGCTAGACCCGTATCCCTCATCATATACTAAACTAAAATCAAGAGGGGTCAAAAATGAGAATGTTAAAACAGAAACACTTACCTTGCTGGAATATAAAATAGATAAAACTCTTAAAGTTATACACATAGTCAAACTCTTTCTGAATAGAACCCCAAATGCACAAGAAATAATATCAAGAATCAACAAATGGAATTATATCACATAAAATACTCTACACAGTGAAGGAAACAATTAGCAGAGTGAAGAGACAACTTACGCTGGGAAAATTTTTGTCAGCTATTCCCTAGACAGAGGGCTAGTATCTAGAATATATAAAGAACTAAAAAAAAAAAAAAAAGCCCCTAAAATAAAAGAGCCAATTAAAAAAAGGGCACCTGAAATGAATAGAAACTTCTCAGAAGAAATACAAATAGCCCATAAGTACGTGATAAAATTTTCAACATCGTGGGCCATTAGAGAAATTCAAACTAAAACAACACTGAGACTCCATCTGACTCCTGAAACAATGAGTGTCATCAAGAAATCAAATAACAACAATTGCTGGTGAGGCTGCAGGGAAAAAGGAACCTTTCGACATTACAGGTGGGACTGGAAACTAGTGCAACCATTATGAAAATCAGTGTGACGATTCCTCAAAAACTAAAAGTAGAAATTCCATTCAACCGAACAATTCCCCTCTGGGCATCTTTTCCAAAGAGTTAAAGACCTCATATTACAGTGATGCATGCATAGCCAGGACAATTCATAGCAGCTAAATTTTGGGAGTGACAGTTATGTCCATCAACAGGTGAATGGATAAAGGAAATGGGGTATTTGTACACAATGGGGTACTACTCTGCTATAAAGAAGGATAAATTTGAGTCATTTAAAGGGAAGTGGATGCACTCTGAGACCATAATAAATGAGATAAATCACAGAAGGTTAAATATCTCATGACTTCTCTTATATGAGAAACCCAAAATATAAATCAATTAAAGAGCAAAATAAAAGATATGTAATAAGAAATATGGAGATAGATCTTTTATAGATGAGAAGAGGCCAAAAACATGGAGGGAGCAGAGAGGAGGATGAGAATGTGATGTAAATATTAGTAATCAAGATGCACAACGTACATGAACGAACACTTCGCAATGAAGGTTAGCATTATATACTGCAAATATGCACTAAAAATGAAATGGAACCAAAAAGAGTTATATATAAAAAACAGAAATGCTAAAAAGAGTTCAGTAAGCTGAAAAGAAATGATGCTAATTAGTAACATGAAAGCTTGTGGATGGTATGCAAAATGCTTATAATTCTAGTATAAAGTTTGAGGACAAAATTGTTAAAAATAACTATAGCTATAATTTGTTAAAGGATTTATAATGTGAACAGATGTAAATTGTGACAAATACAAAAATGGGAGTTTAAGAATGTAGAGAACAAAGTTAATTTGTTGTTTTAAAATAGGTTGTTTTAACTAGAAGATATTTTATGTAAGCCTCATGGTAACCATAAAGCAAGAAGAAAGTAATTCAAACGTGCCATTACAGAAAATCCTAAAATCACAGAGAAAGATAGCAATAGAGTAAGAAAGGAATGAAGGATTTACACAACAGCCAGACAACAATAAAAATTTCAATATAAGTCCAGAATATGACTAATTACTTTAAACATAAATGAAGTAATTTCTCCAGTTGAAAGACAGAAAGTGACTTACTGGACAAACAAACAGGACACAACTATCTGCTCTGTACTAGAGATTCACTTCAGCCTTATCGGTGCACATCAACTGAGAAAAAGCAATGGAAAAACCATAGGAAAGCTCAGTGAAACTAAGAATTAGTATTTGTAAAGATAAATAAAATTATAGAACCTTTAGCTAGATGAAAAAGAAAGAGAGGTGACTCAAAGAAATAGAATAAAAAATGAAAGAAGAGATATTACAAATGATAGCACAGAAATTGGAAGGATAAGAAGAGACTACTGTGAAGTGTTACGTGCTAACATATTGTATAACCAGAAGAAAGATAATTATCTAGAAATATGCAACCTACTAAGACTTGATAATGATTAAGTAAAAATGAGCAGACAAATAGTGAGTAAGAAGACTGAATCAGTAATAAAATCAAAGATCAGTGCAAGACCTGGTGGTTTCACTGCTGCATTTTACCAGACTTTTAAACAAGAATTATTCCCAATTCTTTCTAAACTCTCCCAAAAACTTAAATGGAGGTAGTACCCCCTAAACATATTTTATGAGACTAGCATTACCCTGACACTTAATCTGGACAAAACACTTTGAAGACTAGTATAGGTAAATATCCTTGATGAATATAAATGCAAAGATCCTCAACAAAATACTAGGAAACTGACTTCAGCAACACATTAAATGGAGAGTTAAATGATATAGTTAAATGATATTTATCTCTGGGATGCATGAATGATTCAACAGGCAAAAATTAATAACTGCGACTCATCATATTAACAAGAGTGATGAACATAAAGCTATAAGATCATTTCAAAGATGCCAAAAAACCATTTGACAAAATTCTCTCAATTTTATCTCTCAGAATTGATAAAATCTCTCAAAATATAATATCTCATGATAAGATCTCCCAAAAAGTTAGGTAAAAGAGAACTGTATCTCAATACAATAAAAACTGTAGATGTCACACCCACAAATGTATCGTACTTACCAGTAAAAAGTTGGAATCCTTTTCTCCCAGACCAGGAAAAAGACAGAATGCTCACTTTCATCACTTTTAGTCAACACACTAGAGCTCCAAGCCGGAGCAGTTAACTAAGAGGAAAATGGAAACTATCCACATTTGAATAAAGAAATTAAATGACTTGTATTTGCAGATGAGATTTTAAATGTAGGTAACTCTAAAGACTTCAGCAAGAAACTATTAGAACTAATATACTGAATACCGTACATAAAAGAAGTACACAGACCAAAGGAACAGGATGGAAATCCCAGAAATTAAGCCACCTACAGTGTATGGTACACTGTTGTTGACAAGGCAGTAAGGGTACACAGAGACTCAGTGAGGAAAGATAGTCTCTTCAAGCAATGGTATTAGGAAAACCACATGTGAACAAATAAAATCCTTATACTGTACACAAAAATGAACACAAATGATGAACAATTTAAGACCTGAAATAGTAAAACTCCTAGGAAAACAGCAGAAAAACTCCATGAAGTTGATCTATAATATATTATATACTTATGCCTTGCTGAGAGATCTTAAATATTCCTGCAATTCAAACATTCAAAGTCATAAAAAGTCAACATAAAAAGTCAACCTTGTGAGGTGACAGATACATGAATTAGCTTGATTAGTGTAATATCTCACAATGGATATGTATAACAAAAATCCTGCTGCACAAATTGAAAATATACAATTTTATTTGGCATTTAGACCTCAATAAGTAGAGAAAGAATACGAAATGTGCAAATCGAGATTTTTAACAGCAAGTTTGCCTTAGGTAGTGTTATGTAGGACTGAAGATGAGAGATAACAATCACTAGAAATTTAATAATCATGGCAAAGATGGAGCCTATCTCGTGTTTGAAAATAGTTAATGAAGTTTTTGTCAATTATTAGCATATGAGGGATAAGGCAGTGGAAGAGAATTCTATAATTTCAATCATGGCTGACTAAAAAGTAATAATCTATAATAACTTTAAAGAAGAATAAATTCCTGAGGGTGGCACCATGACTCATTTACTTTCTATAATCCAAATATGTGGCAATATGTGGTTTTATCCATTTCCTTCATATAAGCATTTGAATTTGTTTTGTAGATTTTTATCTGCATCTCTTGATTTATATATAACTCAAGGGTAAATAGTCATTTCTAGCTATCTTTTCTCTGACCTAGGAATGTAAGTAAACTCTATTTTTACTAAGTCAAGCACACAGAGGGTGAAATCGATACTTGGATAAACTTTTGGAAGAGGCCCTTAATGACTTAACCCACTGCAATTAGTTGTTTTAACTACAATCTTTCAGAAGTAAAAAACAAGTTTGTATGTTAATGATTACATGAATATATATATGTATATATGATCATGAACATATGAATATACATTTATGTTGAACATGTAAAAGAGATTAAGGTATAGTCATGTACTGCCTTTATTTAAAAAAAATGTATTTAGCAGGGATGTCTTGCTTGACAAATTAGTAATTTTAAAAGAAGGAAAGCATTTAGTTGAATGTAAAATTGTAAGAAAAAAGTCACTTTCTCAGTATCTCCTTGTGAGTGGTTGGAGGGAATCTCAAACCTTTCAGGAACTCTCTGTTGACCATGAGAATCATATTTAAGCAACACATGAATCAGCCCAGTGTCCTTATTACACCAGGGAGATCCGAAGGGGCAGAATTTGAAGGAACAAGATTATCTACGACTGCTATACAAAACAATGTGAATAACATTCTTTCATATTCTTATATTTCTCCCCAAAGTAGTGGAGAAAGAAAATAGTTGTATTATTTAATCAACCAGAGTGTGGTGTACTTTACAGGCAATGTAAGATGTTGCAAAGAAATTAAAAATCCTTACCCTTTTATATAAGCAAGCAGGTACAACTCATTACATACATATTCATATGGGGCAAAGTAATTTTGTCTTTACCATTTGTAGTTCTTAGTCTTTTAACAAGAGACAGCTTAATAAGAGAATCAAATAAATGACTAATAACATGTGTGCTGTTTGGATGTGGTTGGTTCCCCACAGGTTCTTGTGCTGGGTGCTTGGTTCCCAAGGGGAGAGGTGGTAGTACCTTAAGAGGTGGGGCCTGGAGGGAGGTCCTGGGCCTATAGAGGGCGCTGTCCTGGGACAGGCCTGGGCAGTCCTGACAGGAAGTTGTTCTAAGAAGGCTCTAGACTCCCCAGTCAGTCTCTGGAGTCTTGTTTGCTGATTTTGTTGTGGAGACCCTTGCTCAGTGATGGTGAACATTTTAGAGCTTTCAGTGAGACAGACAGCCTGCCATGGCACACGTGCCATAGGTTCACCACCAGTGGCCTGGCTAGAAGCTTGAATCTGAGCCTCAACTAGCTAGATTTGTTTGCCTGTCCACCATTAAGAGTACGA
This sequence comes from Hystrix cristata, assembly GCA_004026905.1. Lineage (NCBI taxonomy): Eukaryota > Metazoa > Chordata > Mammalia > Rodentia > Hystricidae > Hystrix > Hystrix cristata. The sequence continues at coordinate 16,955 of PVJO010028693.1, forward strand.
GAAAACCGATAAAAGGAAAAATGAGTTTATTCACAATTTGACCACAGAAGCACCACCCGAGGTATTTTATTATAGTAATTAAAACAGAGTAATGGAACGGACATGGGAAATCCCTGAGAAAATGAGTGTATATCAAAGAGGGCTTAAATACCATCATCCACTGTCATAAAGAGAGGAGAGCTTGGTGGGGCAGTAGTGGGGAGACGTCTAGGGAAGGAAGGGATTCGTTCTCTAGATTGAAGTTTGCGCCTCACTCACTCCTAAGAGCCCTGGTGGTTTGGTCATTCCTTTCTTCCTGGTGCACACAGACAGACACCCTCAGAATGGCAACTTGCCATAGAGATGTGCATTTCCCTTACATAACTGAAGTGTTTACTCTGTTTGCAAGCTTTCTATTCTGTTTCTTGTCTGTTGTTTCTCGAAATAATCCTTTTTCAAGATGTATATTTTCAGGTGATATATTCAGATGTCCTAGTTATATTTTGAGGTGGTATATATGGGTACCCACATTTTTGAGATGAGCAATAGCTTGTTTTTGTGTAAGAGGACTTGTCAGTACCATTTCTGGAGCACAGTTCTTCCTAATTCTACGTATGAGGTGGCCCTCTGTCTGCTAACTGGCCTTACTTGAGAGAAGAAAGACACATTAATTTTTATGACAGGATGTGTGATGTATGTATATATGTATGTGTGCATGTATATGAGAAACACAAATTATAAATAAAGGGAAAACTCAAAGACAATAGGAAATAGGGAGGCAGATCTTTTGTAAAAGGAAGAGGACCAAGAGATAGAGGGAGTCAGGAGTGAAGAGAAGGGAAGAGGATGAAAA
>PVJO010028694.1:0-17802 GCA_004026905.1 Hystrix cristata
ATAACTGTAAATAAGGACAAAGAGGTGTAATAGATATTATATAAAAGGAGGATGGTGTGCAGAGGAGAGGAGTGCTAGAAAGAAAGAAGGGGAAAAGCAGAAAGGCAACAGGGGAAAGAGAGGGGAAAGGGAAAATATGGAAAATGATGAATGAACCTGATATAAATAGGGAGGGAGGGAGGAGAGGGGAGGGGCGGGGAAGAGGGGGAGAACCAAGATGCACCATGTATAGGTACAGAATAAATGTAATGAATGTGACCAATGTATGTAGAATGTACCAACACAGGCTCTTGGTTTAAAATAAATAAATTTAAAAAAAAAGCAGCCAAACCGAAAAAAATGAGATACACACACCAGCACTCTGCACGATTCAGATTTAAGGATTTTAATTGACAATAAACTGAGTTTGACTAAAGGCAGTAGTTTAATTCCCTTTCCAAAGAAAGTGAGCTGCGGCTACATCATAGAAGCACATAATTTGGAATAAAGCAATCTGTAAGTCTACTCTTCTAGACACTTCCTAAAGAGATGTAATTTTGCCTCAGACTCTTTATTTAAAGCTGATTTTTGTTAAACAGGAAATAACCAAGGAAGATAAACAGGAATAAAAATGGGCCTTCGGACCACTTTCATGAAGGGATTTAAGACATTCCAAGCCAAGAGGAATATGATTACTGTCTTCAAATGTTCTGATAGCAGATATTAGATGCCTTCCACATGGCTCTGAAGAGTAGTAAATGGAAGATAAAAGAGAAATTTTAGTTAATAATAAAAGAGAGTCCTACAGTCAAAAGTAAATAAAGATCAAACAGACTGTTCTACTGTAGGTTTCTAATCACTGATTTGGTGTCCATGTGAGGAGGTGGTAAAATCCATATATCCAGGGCATCGGGACTCTCTAAACAAAAAGAGCAAAACACAGCCTTCAAACTCTGGAAGTTTACTATTCTGAGGTAAACAAATGCCAGAAGACTGAAGCTCTATTTTCTCCCTTTCCAATTTGCCCAAATCATTTATTCTCTCTCTACCTCTACTTTCCTGCATAAGAAATGAAGCTGAAGGTAATTCTATTTGCCATCTCCGTCCAGATTGGAAAGTCTGTAACGAGTTTGGAGCTTACAGTATTCTTCACCATAAATTTTCCGTGTGCTTCTGATGCTGTTTTTAAGAGAGAAATTCAAAGTTTTCTGCTCTAATAAGAATTGAGTTCAAAGTTTGAGAGAGTGCTTTCAAATTACTCTGTTTTGTATTTCAAGAATAAAAGCAGGATATGAATTGGGTCAAGCAGTCTCCTTAATGGGGCAAGTAGCAATACAGCTGCCGGGTGTTCCCAGGGCCCTTCACAAATGTGTCCCACTCACCCAGGAACTCCTAAGTTTTACCTAAACACATCAGTCTGGTACCAGCTCACCCATCATGCCAGCCTCTAAGCCAATTGTTGCCAGCCTGGTAAGGGAAACCTGAACAGGAGGCAACAACTGGAGGCTTGAGATTCACACCAAATTGGATTTTTGATACATTTCAAATGTTAACTCAGCTTCTAATAATATTTTTCTTGGATCCAATATTTCTTTTCTTAAATGCTTTCACGTCTCAGATCTATTTGCCTAAAAGAATCAATTTTTTTTTAAAGTCATGGAAAGGAATGCCTGATAACACAGAAGGTTCTTCAACAATTTAAATACAAGAGAAAGAGAGACAGAATGGAAAATCACAAGACAAATGTGATCTCCGAAAAATGCTGAGGTTTTTCATTTCTAAATATCTGCCTTCTAAATGAAACATCCCTTGGTGCTTCCAGAATCGTTACAAATATCAGAAAGCTTTTATTTTTGACATTTTAGTTCCTTTTGTTGACAAGTTTTTTTTTTCAGTCTTTGCTTTTTTGTTTGTTTGTTTAAATCAAAAGAAGATAATAAAGCATTCAATTCTGCTATGACATGAAAAAAATGTCAAAGAATATAGGGGTATTTGTTTGGTTAGGTCTACTGATTGAAAATACTCACTTTTTAGAAAATGGGATGGTGAATACACTGCATGAATATTGTAAAGTGTGATAAGGCTCTGAGAAAGAATAATCATAATGCATAATCATATGGGTAGGCTGTCAGAATACAATGAAAATAAATACCCCACTTCCTCAAAAATATACAAATTATGCATCTGAGTGAAGTTCTTAAATAGCTCCATAATGCTCTGCCAACAGAGATAACTCATTGCAAGCATTTTTGTTTGACTAAGGATTTATAATTTTAATTGAATTATATCATTGATCAGGGGTGTAAATATCGGTTATTTTCCCAGCTTAGATTTTAATTGTTTCTCCTACAATCTTCATTCATATTTCAATTTGGAATGAGGCACAATTGATATGCTCAGTATCTAATTTCTCATCAAGCATACAAAAGAACCTCCTAGCTTTGTACGTTTGCTGTGGCATAATCAATGCATTTTAAGCTGAGGTGACTGAGGCCACCATAGAATACAGGAATGTTGGAAAGGGATGGCTCTCATGGAAGACAGCAGGATCAAGAAGGGTCAGGAGGATCTTTAGACTTCACATCAAGTCGCACAATATCCCAGAGGCATTTATCCACCAGCACCCATTCGGAAATGAAAATCCCAATCATCCAAAATGCTATGCATACCATTGTGTTCATACAAACAGTGTGATGTGTTCTTCTGCTTGAGGAGTACACAAGAGAAACTTTCCAGAAGGAAGTGAGTGAAAAATCAAAATGTTTTTAACCAAATAGTTCAATCAATCGAACGCTTTCATTTTAAAATTAACTTCATTTTCCTTTACTTCATTTTCGTTTCATTGTCAACTAGAAGAAAAACAAAAATGATACGTGATCCAAGGCCAGCAAACGTTTACTGGAAGGGATCACAGAGTAAATATTTTAGGCTTTGTGGTCCATACAGTCTCTGGGTTTCTGTTACAACTATTCAACTCTGTCATTGAAAGAAGTCATAGACAATATGTAAAGAGTGACTTTGGCTTCTGTTCATAAAATGGTATTTACAAAAACAGGTGGTAGTCCGAACAATTTCACTGGCTGTAGCTTGCTGATCCCTAGTGTAGGTATCAAGGCATCTGTAGCAAACATTTAGCCTAAGTGAGTCACGTGGTTCAGGTAGTTATAAATGTTGATGAGGCAGGAGTCAAAGCATGAAGTTGTCATGGACAGAAGCTATGCAAGCAACACTGCTGATCTGAAGACTCAGAAAAACAAGAAGGATCACCGGGGTTGATACATCTGACTTGAGCTGAGCCTTCAATGGTAACACCGATTACTGTAAGTACATCACCCAAGAGGGTCTTAACCATGTCTTTCTTCATTTCTATATTTCTTTGAATATATAATCAGTACGAAAAATGTGATAGCATCCACATGCAACTTAATTAACTGATTGACTAATTGCCACAAATGCCAGTGAAAACTTGAATCTTTGCATGGTTTTAAACCACCAAATAACCAGATGTGTAGAACAAAATACGTCCTAAAATATTGTTGTTGTGAAAGAATGCTGAAGGGTTATACAAAGATCTTGTGTGATGTACCAGTTTTTATTTATACCATGTGATTATACATACATCTACTAGTGATACATATATAAATATATATTTAATATACTTCATAAAGGGTACATTTATCATTGATATAAATATATAATCGCACTGATATAAGAACTGGTATATATCATGGAAGTATGAGGTATGCTATGAGGTATGTGTGAGATAACATCTTTCCAGAGGGAAAGAGACAGAGACAGAAAAACAGAAGTAGACAGAGAGAGAGAGAGAGAGAGAGAGAGAGAGACACCAGTGTTTATTTATCATGTGGTATATGTATTTTTCTGGAATACTGGCATTCACATACTTCACACACATTCCCACTCTTAAGGTATAACATTGCCTAGATCATATGGGCCACTGCCTCTAAAAATTAATTTAAAAGTAATTTTTGAATACCTGATGCCAAAAGCAAAGATGATGCAGCACTCTGTTCATTGGCATGCAAAGAATCCATAAAATAGTGATAAGAAGGTTACAAAACAGCATATAAAATATAATTCACACACATAATTGAGGAAAATTTCGGTTGCACTCAACTCTTGCCTTGTGTCTACCCTGTTTTTCACACTCTGTAGCTCAAAACCATCTCCTAAAATAAATCCAAGAAGAAAATTTAAAAATATTGAGCAGGAATTAGCTTTCCTTATGTGCTCCCCAGGTATATAACCCTTTGGAGGTCACAGTTGATCTGAGAGATCCAAACAAACTCTTCTTGTGTATTATTAAGGGGTAACATCTAACCTGCGACCTCCACAGGGTCACATCTCAAAAGGTAAGCCACATAGGAAATAACAAAATTTTATTATGAGTGTCCCCCCCACACTCAGAGCACACTGGAATTAGTTTTCATAAAGGGAGAGATGTGCCAATAACCTCCACTCTCCCATGAAACGTGTGCATATTTAAAGCACAATCTAGAGCCAGGTCTCCAGACCCTACATTGAAACGGTGGAAGTTTGTCTTCTAGAGGAAAAAGAAAACATCTCTACCCAGCTGGCTGCTGTCATCCCAGCTGCAAATCCCATTTCAGTTTCTCCAATTTAATCGAAACATTTATATTGTTTATCTTTGCCAAGAAAGTTGATAATCCCCCTCATTAAGATTTTTAATAGATATTGCAAGTCTTAGAGCAAAAGCCACTAAGAAGCAATTTAAAATAACTACCATGTCAGCCTTATAGGTTGTGTTGGACTGGAGGAAAGAGATAAGAACACAATATTTAATAAATAAGAAAATTTCAATTCCTGCTTTGTCATTGTTTTAACCAAGTGTTTAACATCCTTTTGTATAAAAATTATATTGAATATCTTCAGTATAGTACAACATCGTTACATGATCCTGAATAATATTAAAGAAAATAGGAAATATCTTTTACATGTTTACTGTATTTATGTTCATCGTGGTTCAGATTAACACAGTACTGAAACCTTTTCCCAATAATATTAGTGTCAGACTTGTCATGTTTGTCTACACCAGCCTGAGGACACTGTGGAATTAGAGGAGCAGACGCAGTTGACGTGATGAGTCTAATCTGCAGGAAACCACAAGGCACGTCGTAGGCAGGTAAATCCTCGCTTAAAGGAGAAGAATTCTGTCTGAAAGGCGCAAGCCAGGGAAGAATTTCAGAGGTCTCTGAAGAATGTTTTAAATTGGTACTGAGCAATTTCACTCAGTGAGGCACCCTGAGAGTACATTCTATTTTAGTATGTTAACTAAACTATAATTGACCTGAGAGGGTTAATACTACCTGAAATGATGATGGTGTTTTGAGGATATATGGCTAAAATGAGTAATAACTTGTTTAATGTTACTCTTTCGGTTTCTGTTATTTTACATTTTCTTTGTGTGTGTGTGTGTGTGTGTGTGTGTGTGTGTGAATATATTTCAACTACTAAGTGCTCTGCCATTACTTTAACTCAACTCGTATCTACCTATCTAGACATCTATAGTTAAATATTTATATTCAGAGATATCTAGGTATATTTTTATAAATATAAACGCACGTATTTCTATATAGAGATATCTGGATATTGATACACACACACACACACACACACACATACAAAAAAGAAGAGCGAGTAAGAGGACAGAGAAAAATAGAAGAGAGGAAAGGAGAGAAAGCATACAGGCATAAAGAAACAAGCACATTGTCCTTCGTCCCTAAAGGCCTGAGATCCTTATCTCTGTCCACCTTTTTAGTGAAGAATGTTTGTGTAGATCAATTACACATCACACATGTTACATAGGACCTGATACAAACTTTCCTTTTGTCACATCTCTATTTACTCCTCCTACCAGTCTCTATCCACAGACTCTCATTAATTTGTGGAATCTTTTAACCACAATTAGATTTTTCTCAATTTTATAAAACACACAAACAGAAGTAAAGTCAATATCTGCTAATGAGATGAGAAAATGTCCTGCTAATTTAAAAGGTGGCATACCGGGACGTTGGCATTATAAAGGGTCAATGACGGGAGTGCATGGTAGAGGTGAGTGTGGTGCCACCCAAGGAAAGAAGATGCCCCTTAGGAAAGCAAACTTCCTTTAGCATGCTGACGTCAACTGCAGACACTTGGTGACCAGCGATGCTAACTCACAGGCATCTTCTTACTAGAGTAAGGCCCACATTTACTACAACATTTAGCTTAACTGGAACGAAGTGTTGGTGTGTCTTCTACCACTCTGCTCATTTAGATTTGCAAAACTAGCCCACCTTCCGAAAGCTGCTCACGTGTCTCAAACTCTCCAGGTGTGCTGCCACTAGACTGGAGGCTGCCTCTACTTCAATATTAATAACAATGGCAAACCTGATTCTAGAAATCTAATTGTGAACTTCTGAAAGGAAATGATAAAGCAACTAATCCGATCACTCCCAAACATTTTTCTTTGGTTTAGCTGTAGAATCCTTTCAATTAAGAAAAGCTTACTCAGAAGACCAATTAAATCAGATCACAGTATACCCTTCCTGGTGAACCAAGGGTACCAACGCCTTTCCCCGGGCAGCTCCGAGCCAGAAGGCCTGGGCCCTGGGGCACGATGCAGACATCACACCTGGCACTGCTCCTTCCTCCCTCAGACAAGGCTCAGAGATGGCTGATCTGTCTTATCTTTATACTTAAAAGAAGCAAATTCTCCAAGGCCACAGAGACGGACAACAGAGGTGTGCATCTTTTTTTTTATTTTTAATGTGTTTTTCAGTAAAATATAAAAACTGCACTTCCATAGTAATTTCTAATTGTTCTAGCACTTCTAAACTGATTTGACTTCAATTGAATATTACAATAACCTGTGGCCCATATAAAGAGGATTGTCTTTTCTAATCTCCAGTTATTCCTAAGAAATAGAGGCACAAGGAGGTAAGTGGATTTGTCCAAAATAAATTTTCTTGCCAGGGGCAGAAGTGGGATTAGAATGCAGATTCTCTGGTACATTGGTCAACAATATTTTATCCACTGTGTGATGGTCTCACAACTCATACAGAAAATTTTTCATTACACCCAAAGAACCACCTACTTTACAACTAAGTCTTCAAAATAAAAAGGAGTAGTTAATATTAACATGTAAGTACTAATATTTAGGAGTATGCTAATCAAGGGATTTATAACCAAGTAAGGAGATAAATTGGGTTTCACACCAAATCTCACTCAATTATGCTTAGCTCAAAATGAGCAGCTTTCTAATTTATCTTGAACCTTTTGGGGCTCATATAGAATTTATTCAAATTTTGAGAGCCTTATACAACTTTGTCTAGGGTCAAACTCCTACAGATGTTCATTGCTTTTAGTCGTCACTTGTGGTAAGTAAAGAGAGAGGACTCCTGAGTTAGAAGTATCTTAGCTGTCATCAGTACAACTTCTAGAAAGAGCCTGGCCCGTGTTGGCGGTGACAGGTGAACCCCAAGGTGCCTGCTCCCTGCCTTGTGCTCCGTCTTCCCTACCTCTATGGCTCAGCTGCCACCTAATTTCATCTGGAGCCTTGAATGTGTCTCCCTGTGCTCTTGGAGTTGAAATCTCTTCGCGATGGTGAACATAAGCTTGTGCGGTCTCTTGATCCTTTCCATCTAAAATCATCTCTCTTGGTGGCAGCTCATCTTTTACAGATTTAAATTTTCTCTTTCCCACATCTCGACAGAAACCACAAGAGAGGAAAGATTATGGCCACACTACACGTCTGTTTCTCCACAAATGCATATGTGCCTGTGTGTGTGTGTGTGTGTTTTCTCAATGAGAGGGGAGTATATTTTCTCTCTTCAAGGACAGAGTCTCCCCTCCCCTTAGATTTGTAGCCTCTCAATGCACGCTGATTAATTTAAATCTACACACAACTGGTTTCCTTATTAATGATTCTGCCAGGTTTCCAGAACATAGCAGGATCAACCTGCTCTAAAAACAGACTGTCCCTTTTTAAAAGGACCGTTGCTTTATGTAATAAGCTCATGGCAGAATGCGTAGCATGATAATGCCATTGTTTGAACACAGGGAAAACCATGAATTGTCTCCTAAGGACTTTAAAATACAGTGGTCCAATGAAAGTTAAAGCAGTAAAATCCACACAACATGCCTCTATGGCCAGCCATCTGTCTGTGGAAGAGACGCAGAGAATGCTTTCATATGCGACAGTGAATGTGGGAGAGGAGAAACCTCAAGGAGGTGAAGTGAGGCTGACATGAGACTGTAACTTAATCAACACACACATCTAGGCAATTTCATTAAACCACCGGAGGAAAAATTTTGTGAACAGCAGTTTTGTAAATATAACAAAAATTAAAAGAGGAACAAAAAATACTGGTGCAGTGACTTTAATCCAAACATTCTCTAAGAGTAAGTTTGGCAGACCAAGTTCATCATAGATGAGAGGTCGTGGAGCCTCCTTAGCATTTTGACATCATCAAATTCACTCTGCAACCAGTTGCAGACTCCCCCACCACAGCTTCCTATACAGCTCACTTCGAAGAAGATGACGTGTGTGTCAAGCTGCAACCACGGATCACCATCGGCACTGTGTGTGCATGTGCACATAGGCCTGCCCAAGCCTGGTGAATGGGGGTCCACCTCAGATCTGCTTTCAGTATGTTCCTTGTGCAAAATGGTAAGGCCTGCAGACGGGAGGACCAGAGCCTGGTACCCCATGAGCATCTGACCAAGAAGCTGTTGTCCTTCTCTGTGCAAGGATAGATTTGACTCTGTGTATTACACACCTTCTGTGAACTACCACAGGGGTAAAGATACTCACAGGTCTCGCCTTGCAGAATGGTGGTGAAAATCAAATGGGAACAGTGTCTGGCTCATAGTACATGCTAAATAGCTCTTTTCTCGGTGGCGAGGACATTTCTGGTGCTCTGGGTTGAACCCAACACCTTCACGCTGAGCGATATCCCCAGGTTTTTTGTTTTGAGAGAGGCTCTCATTAAGTTGCCAAGTTGTCCAGCTGGGCTCAAACTTACAATCCTCCTATCTCAACAGCCCAGAGTGCTGGGATTACAGTCACTCCCATGACCCCCGGCTGCAATACGCTCAGTCATTATCCATGCGAGGCCTTCTCAGTTATGTCTTATTACACAACAATAGAACCTCAAAAGGTGTCCTGTTTAATTAATATCTAATTTCTGTGACTTCAAATAAATAGAATTTAGATAACAAACATTACCAGAAATATCACTACAGCTTTTCTAATGTCACCTGGCAGCTACAAAGAGGTCGCAAATCTACTAGCCTTCGCAGAGATGCAATCGAAGTGACCATCTCTAGACTCCCCACAAGGTGAGCTACTATCCTCACAAAGATGGAAATGAGATTGTCTGCAGCTTCAAGAGCTAAGAATACACAGAAGGAAAATAGACACAGCAACAACTGGTGCCTCTATCTTCTATCATCTCTGTAGGATGACTTGTATCGTAACTTGATTGTACCGGCACTGCAAGACTGCATGGATTACACTGTTTAAGGGAACAGTAAGCATGATCAGCTTTTAGCATTCATATGTGTATATTCTGAAGAAATAAATAACTCCCCGGTTATTTAGAGAAAGGAAGGAAGAGGTAGGGAAAGAAGACAGGCAGACAAAGACAGACAGACGGGGGGAGATAAGGCAAGGAAATTTAAATTGTTTAAGAAAGGGGGGAAAAATGAGGGATTAAATATTTCCCATTGGTTGCTAGGTATTCGCTCTGTTGCTGTTCTGGAACAGAAAACACCAAGCAAAGACACAGCAGAATATAAAATGCCGTGTGGATAACAGGCCTGGGAGCTTTCCAACTCTCTGTTCCCACCAACACACCATGTGGTCCCCAGTGCTGGGATTGCCTCTGAATCGGATGGAGCCAAATGTCTCCATGGCAGACCTGGAGTTCAATTCCAGGAATTGGGTTTGGCCTTCCTCCTAGCACATTAACAAGACTCTAATAAGAACTACGGCCTGTCAGCAAGGCAACCTCAGAGAAAGACCAGCATGATTATAGTGTTTTCCAGCAAAGCAAAACTGCCCAGGAAAGAGTATTTTGGGATTTGCAAAACAGCTAAAAATTTTAATAAAATAAGAGACGATTGAGGGGGGAAAACAAAGATCAGAAATACAAAAAACTTAAAACTTTTACATATTCATTAGCTCATACTTAAACAGAAAGAAAACTTTTGGAAAGTAGGTATCATCATTTTGACAAGCATATTCCAACATCTACATTTTCTAAAGTCAAGCCTTTTGTGAGCTCTTGTCATATGAATGGTGTAAAAATTTAAACCAAATGACAAATTCTGCTTAATGTTTGTCTGAACAAAACAACTGACTTTATTTCAAAGTACCTTTCCAAATTAAAACAAAACAAAAACTTGTTCTAACTTCCCAACCCTCTGCATCTTCTAAGTACCATGGGACTCTTTTCTCCCCTCTATCTTTTAAAGAATTAAATGTATACTGTGTTTCCACCAGAGGACAGTAAATAAAAAACAAACAAACCATCAGCCTTGTTCAGCAAACACAATTGCTTATAAAACCAAATATAAACAGATTTTGTTTTCCCTTTAACCTACATTATAGGCTCAGACATTTGCTGAAAATCTTTATTTGATTACCTGTCCTGGACTTCTCTTTAATATTCTTATTCTCTATCTCTCAAAGCATGACCGTAAACATATCCCATAATGGAACAGGGGAGTTTTTTGGTAAAATGAGATACCTTCTTTCACCTTAAAAAGTGCTATTCTGCACATTCACATGGGGCCTACCTGGGTCTGAAATCACATCTCAGCTCGCCAAGGGGCTTGGTAGGCTCCACTCACTGCTTTTCATTGTTCTAAAGGACAGACACTGGCAAGAGGCCGCAGGAGCACTCTAACAAGAGCTATGAATTTTGAGCAGAAATCCCGCGCAGAAAGGAAGGACAGGGCTGCCATCCAGTGGTCAGCCAGAGGCCTTGCCACCAGTGAGATCGGCTCCTACCGCACTGCCGAGGTTCAGAGTGGTAGAACATTGTCTGTGGGCTTTGGGTCCAGAAACGATCCAGGGGTAAAATAAATCACTATTCTAATCAGAGCACATCCCAAATTCACAGCCTGTTTTTCTAAATTGAAAACCGAGGACAACAGTGTGGAGAGGAGCCAGGAACCTGAGCACTAACTTGGAAATCTGTATGTTTCAGGGAATTCCAAGCTCAGCTGCTTCTTGGAATCATCTTAGCAGCACTGAAACACTGATTTCTGAGACCACCAATACCTGGTGAGTTACAGCCTCCAGGGACAAGGCTTGACGATCAGATTGTCTAAAAAGATTCCCGGATGATTCTGAGGAAGTGACTCTGGCCAATCTAAGGACTGGCTTGTGGAAACTCGGTGGTTTAATTCATTTTTTCCCCCTTAGGCAGGAATATGCTTCAATTATTCTAGCTCTAGAAGTCTTTTCTGACTCCAAAAGCTTTAAATATTTATCCGGTCCTGTCTTCTAGTGTCCAAAATCCCAAATCATCAAAGAATTCTCCTTGCTGGTCTGAATCTTAACTCCAGTATGTATCAGCTGCATAACCTCCAACATTTCAGTGTCCTATCTGTAAATGGGGCTATTGACAGAGCTTACTGAAGATTTACAGGGAAAGCAAAGTGCTTAGAGAAGCACCTGTTGCTTAGTAAGCACTAAAAATGTTTGTCATTTGTGTGACGTCTATTATCACTCTCTCTGGTTGCTCTTTCGGCTCGCTTACATTACTTACGTTTGCTTGAATATAATGATCATGGTGGACTTAGGACTTGATATCCAGCTGGCCACCCCACCTCTTTGTCCCACCTCCCTCAGACTTGTTCAGCTCTTATTGTTGCTGATATATTTATTTTAACTAAAAGCTCAGAACATTCATTTTCAGATTAATACTGACCACAAGAGAAGCTTCAGTCTTCCAGCAAGTAGATACATGGAACAGACAGAAATATTTCCTCAAGACCTGTTAGATGCCAACGCTGAATAAGGCTCTTTATATGCCTTATTTCACTTGATTTCCCCAATACTCTAAAGTAGATATTAAATTCCCCCAATTTAGCAATAGGAGAGAGCTGAGTCTTCGAGAGGTAAAGGTGCACATGGCTCACTTCCGGGCAGCTCATCTGACTGCAAGCCTCATTCACCACTGCAGCCTTTCTGCAGCCCCTCACTGAAGCCCCAGTAGGGCTCTCCCTGCACAAAAGCTGCACAAACTCCTCTACCTGCACAATAGCGGCATCTTCAAGCCTCAGAACTACATGCACATGCCTACTGACTGCCCTTCCCATAAAGACTGCTAGTCCCGTAATTCCACCAGAAATCTGTTCTTTCCTGATTCCGGTTTCCTCCTACGTCCCACTATCTCAAGTGCTGAAGTTAGTCCAGTTATGATCTTACCAACATTCCATGAGAATAAACCCACCACCGCCAAAATCCTCCCGTGCAAGCCCACCAGCACACAGAATGAAAGAGTATGAGTCAGAAGAGCAAATAGGGGGTCTAAGAAAGCTAGAAAACAACAAGTCCTGTTGCTGACCTCTAACAAAGTATTCAAGCTCACTTGCTTTGAAATTATTAATGATCAGCAAATATCTCTAAACATGTATTTTATACAGGTACTATTTGTGTCATGTGATACTAAAATGAGCAAGAAATAATCCATGATCTCGAGGATCCATATTTTGAGAGGAAAAAAAAGCTCACAGCTTTAAGTGTTAACATTAACATGATCAACGGGTGCTGCAGGATTTGACGGGAGACTGTCACAGCAAGCAGTGGTCGCAAGGAGCTGCCCAGAAAAGACAGTCCTTGCTCTGGGCAATGCTGATGAGCAGAATTGGTTTTAGTGGAGAAGCTGTGGAAAAGGTTACCAGAATTCACAGAAAAGAACAGTGTGCATCCAGGGGAACTGGAGGCCACAGAGAGCAAGTGCACCCGGACTGCGTGTGGGCGACGTCAGGGCAGGACCACAGCAGCGCAGAGTGGAGCTGAGAGGCCAGAGCTAATTCCACACACAGGGATGTCCACAGGAAATTTTCTTTGTGGTACTGTAGTTTATTTACAGTTGTACAGTACTGTACCACCATTTTAAGGTAACTGTAAAAGTAAAAATAGTTTATTTACAGTATTCGTGTGTGTGTTTGGTATTTTTTTTCATGCTTTACATTGCATATTTGTGTGAAAGGTGTGTAAGACTCACTTTGCTGGACTTGCGAATGAATCTGATTTACAAATGTTCTCCCCAAACAGAAATCATTTGTAAGTCAGGGAATTTTTGTACTGGGGAATGAATCCAAGGCCTTCCAAGTGACCTTCATATCCAGCCATTTTTATTTTTTATTTTTACTTTATTTTGAGATAATGACTCACCAAGTTACTGACTTGCCAGGGCTGAGCCCAAATTTCTGATACTCCTGTCTCAGCCTCCCAGAGTGCTGGGATTACAGGAATGTGTCACCATGTCTGGCCTCCATGGGACTTTTACAGAGGAAATGGCATGGTAGAAAGTTTATTTTAGGAAAATTAATGTGGCAACAGTTAATAAAATACTTCGAGTATGTCTCAGAGGTGATTGTGGTGTAGTTCAGCATTTCCCAAAACATTTCTTGGTACATTCTTTGGAATTTAGATAGAAGGCAAGTGAACAATGATATTTCAAAGTCAAATAAAGGAAAGATGAAGTAAATGAAACAGAGTGAAATGGATCTTTTTTATTCTTTTTGTTTTGGTGTGAATTTTGCAGATCTCAGGGCCCTGATGGGAAGCTTCCCAAGCAGATATAAAACACAGCAGTTCCCAAACTCACTTGGCTGAATACTGCACCACTGATCCACTGAACAGCTTAAGAGACTGACACTCTGAGATGCAAGCTTTTCCTGCGTGTAGGAAACCCGAAGTAGACAAGACAAGTAACAGACGAGAACATTTTACAGAAGACATCTAGGTGGCTGCTCTGGGATTAAGGGAGAAGGCGAGAATGAAGAGACAACCACATCCTCTTATTTGCTCACCAAATCACTCATCCAATCTCAGAAATCCCCAATAATCAACTTTCAGAGACGAACCAGCATCTGATGGGTCTGTACCGACTATCTTGGCTATTTTTCCGAAGAAAACCATCATCGCCCTTCACCAGTTCTCTTCCTCTGACACTCGTGTACCAATCACTGGCTCCTAACGAGGAAGTCGGGGTGATCGTTTTGAAACCCAGCAGGCTATCAGTCCTTTGCTCGCACTCTGCAGTGGCTCCCATCTCACTCGGAGTACAAGTCAATGTCTTGACACTCATCTCAGGACCTGGCATGTCCCCCCCCTGCCCACACCAGCTTTCTGGCCCCACTTCCTGCCACTCTTCCCCCTTTTGCCCCATCCCAGGCCCCTATTGTGCAGCATGAACCCCCACACACAACTCTAATGGCAGGCTTTTGGCTTATTCTTATCTCTACCTGGAATTCTTCCCCCCAGATAGGATGAGATCTGTTCCCTAACGTCCTTCAGGCTATAGTCCCATGTCATTTCTTAGGAGGAATGTCCATGGCTGATCAATTTGAAAAATATATTGGCCTATACCCCAAACTATTCTCTATCGCAATTCTCAGATTGTTTTCCCCTTAGTACTTACCACCTGATACACTGCCTGTTTCTTAGCTTGCTATTTCTCTGTTGTCTGTCTCCTGTTAATAGGAATATATGCTCCAAAAAGACAGGGTCTCTGTGCCCCATTTTGTTTTATCCCTATCGCCAAACATAAAGAGGCATTATATGCGCTGAGCGAGTTGATTAATTAATTTCCAACCGCAAATGCTATGAGTAGGTTTCAGAAGGCAGTATCTGTATTTTATAGATAAAGAAATTGAGAGTAAAGATGATTTGCAATTTGTTCAAGAGTGAAAGTTAATGGTTAGTTAATTTACCATTTTCTGATTTTCAGATTAGAATCTGGGTCTCTTGACTTTTTCTGCCATATAGTATTATCATAGGGCTATGAGAAGAATTATAAATACAGCTTTAAAAAATAAAAATGGCTAAATTCACAGAATAGTGTTCTCCTTTCCTAAAAAAAAAATTGTAAGCTAAATAAAATCATTTTCCTTATTTTCTTTAGGGCTGCTCACTATAAAATTTTTACTTATACACTTTATCTCTCAGGAAAAGAAGTGCGATGGGAACAGACACGGAGAAGTGTGATGAACATGTCTCAGCTAAATTGCACACAGAATCACTGCCAGTGTGCGCTAGTCTAGGACCCTGCTTGCATCACAGACTCCCTAAGGAAGTTTTTCTAGCACAGGGAAAGGGGAAATACCTATGCTGGCAAGACCTGAGGGAGTGAAAAATTTTTAAATGTTACAGAAACAAAAGAGCAACAGTTCTGACACTGCATATCTATGAACTGAGAGGACCAACAAGCAGCTCTGCATTCCCCTGTGTGAGCAGTGTAGGAAGAGAAGAAAACTGTGGTCCTCTCCACTGCAGGGCACACATTCTCTTTTCTCAGCTGGACTTGTTCCCTCCCCAAGACCCTGGAGTATCTACATGAACAGGAATACTGTGCAAGATGGACGAGGAATGACTGGAATTGCTTTCTGGTTTATCAGCAGGGTCTCACTGTTCTGTCCTGGCACCCAGATATTTTTGGAACTCATTTTCCCATAAAAGTACTGGGGATGGGAGAACTGCTATAGAAACAGATACATTAAAAGCAGAAGACAGGAGAAATAAAAAGTTTTAAAGAAGATAGTTGTGCTAGCCCCAAGGTTCTCAGACTTTATCACATATCAGAATCAACTGCAAGGCTTATAAAAAGCACCAATTGTTAGGATCTTCCACAGAGTTCCTGACTCAGTAGTTCCGGGGAAACTTCTGAGAACTAATACTTCTAACAAGTCCCCAAGTAATGTTGATATTCCTGGGAAACAATTACATTTTGAGGATCACAGTTCCAGACATATCAGTTTCCTAAATGACAAGCTATCTTAGGGAAAAGTAGCAAGAAACCTACAATTCTCCAAATAAAATCCCATAGAATCATAAGCTGTCAGAATTTTAAAGGTCCTTAATGGGGCCCTCATGTAATAGAAAGGAACTACAGGGCCAGAGAGATTACTTAATGTGCCCAATGCACATTCTTCAAACTCCAAACTGAAAGCCATTCAGGGGTGTAAAATCAGTATAGCATAGACTAAATAAGAAAAAAATAAAGAAAGCTCAAATCACCAAAATAAGAAATGAAAAGAAGATATCTTCAGAAATAAAACATGATTACAAAGAAATACCATGGGTAGTTGCATGAATAAAACAACCAACATGAAATGGACAAATTCCTAGAAAAACACAAAGTACCAAACATTACTCAAGCATAGAGTAATTTGAATAGACCTATTACCAGAAGTGAGATTTAATTAATGAGAATAAGAAAAACTTCTCTAAAAGAAAATCTAGACCTAGGTGGCTTTACTGGTGAATTCTACCTCATAAATAAATAATAATCACAATAATCAACAAACTCTTCCAAAACATGGAAGGAGCACTGATCAACTGATCCTATGAGGTCAGTATTACTCTGATATTAAAACCAGACAAATACACCATAAAAAAGTAAACAGACTATAGGTCAATATTTTTTATGTATATAAACTTTTAAATCCTCAACAAGATATGATTAAACCAAATCAAGCAAAATATAAAACAGACTATACACCATGATCAAATGGGACTTATTCCAGGAATGCAAGGTTGATTTCACACACACACACAAATCAATCAATTCAATACATCCTAGTAAAGGACAAAAATTGTATGATCATCTCAATAGACTATGAAAAGCACTTGACAAAATCCGTTTTAAAAATGTTTTATCATTTCATGATAAAAACACTTAATAAAACAGTGATGGAAGGAAACTTCTTCAGTCTGATAAAGGCCCTCTAAAAAAACCCACAGCTAACATACTTAAATGTTGAAAGACTAAATGCTTTCCCCTAAGATCAGAGAAAAATCAAGAATATCCCTTATCAATACTCACATTTAACAATGAACTGGAAGTTCTAGCCAGAAAAATTCAGCAAAATGAGCAGCTACCTAAATTGGAAAAAAAGGAACACAACCATCATTATTAGCAGATAATTTAAGCTTTATATAGAAAATTCTAAGAAATCTGAAAAAAACAATCATTAAGACTAATGTATGAGAAAAAAAAAAAGACTAATGTATGAGTTCAACAAGGTTGTCACGGTTTAAATCTAAAATATCTCCCAAAAATATCATCAGCTGCGGTATCAGGAAAGCTTCAACGGAAGCCTGGAGCCCAGACAAGTTACCTCTGAAGGAGCAGTGTGTGAAGCTGTAGGAATAAAACCAAAGGTGTAGTAGAGATACCAGGAAATTAGAGATGCCAAGAATGTGTGTCATTTGCTGAGGAAAGCTGCAGGCAGTGAGCAGAGCCACCCCAAGAGGGAGGCCCTATGGGCTGCAACGAATAAGATCATAGAGCTATGGCTGCCCAATCTCTTAGAGTTCATATAAGAACACACCTGCCCTACATCTGGACACAGATATACAGGATTTAATGTTTGTTCTGCTGGGTTTTGTTCTTACTTTGTTCTGATTCTTTTCTGTCTCTCTATTCCTCTCTTTCACAATGGAAACATTTAGACTGTGCCATTGTATGTTGGAAGTATTGAACTTTCTGTTTTATTTTACTTTCTGTTCACAGCTAAGAGTTTGCCTTGAGTCTCAGAGGAGACTTTGTATTTGAA
>PVJO010028695.1:0-17798 GCA_004026905.1 Hystrix cristata
TTTTTCCCCTTTCATCTTACTTTTCTTTTAACCTTCTTCTTTATCCCCCTTTTCCCTATCTAGTTCTCTTCTCTTTTGAATACTATCTCTCTTTTTTCTTTTAAAACAAAATATCTATTCTACCCCTTTGTAATATATACAACATAGATACCATCTAGTATGGTGATCAATATGTAATTATTAGAAATAAGACTGATAAAACTTAGGAGAGTCATTTATCCAAAAGTAAATCATAGTATTATATAGTTAAAAGTTTAATTTCTAAATTGGAAAGAAGAAAAGCATATAGTGTCTAAAAGAAAATTGCCCAAGGTCAAGGGTTGGATAAATTAAAGTAGCTGAAAAGAATTAAGGGAGAAAAAACTAGCAGTAAAAGGATATATGTTTTAAATTTGAATTGTTAATGTTATCATGATATTAATTTAAAATTGTGAGGCGGTTTGACTTCTTTCATTGACAGTTATTAATATAAATGGACTTATTTTATTTTGTTTTTCCTTTACATATAATACAATGGAAGAGAAAACTTTAGAAGATGTCATATATAGCAGTACTTCTCAACTCTGGCTGCACATGAAAATCACCTCGCGGTCTCTTAAAAATACCAACATCCTAGTGCCCAGGATAATTAAATCAGAGTATTAGAATTTCTAAATCAGAGCCAGCATTCAATCATTGCTATATAGTGTGGCAATTCTCATGAGGATCAGGGGTGTTAAGACTCTAGGCTATGTGAGGGCTTGAGAAAGCAGGTTTAGATTACATACAACACATTCCTCTTTTTTTTTTTCTGGAGAAAAAATTTTGTAAAATAGTGGGAATGTATTGGCCATGTGGAAATATGGAAGCAGAAAAACATCAAAACCACTGTGCTATAGGAAAGAACATAAATTCTGGAGATCTGCAAAGTTGGTATAAATTCCAGCCCCAGTAAGGAAGTCACATTAATTCTAGAAGCCTTGATATTTCAACCAGGAAATGGAAATAATAATATTCCACTTATTTTAGGGTAATTGTGACAATAATGAAAGTGATGACCATTTGAAAGGTCATCATTTCCAAGGTATAACAAATGGTGGTCCTACCAGTCTTCAAATAATTCATTATAGATAATTAAACCATGAATAATAATATCCTTTTAGGCCAATCATTTAATGTAATAGTGAGATGGAATCTATTACACAGTCTAATGCATTTCGATAATAATAAACAAGTATGAGAAAGGGGCAATTCATGCTTATTGATTTTACCTAGCTACAAAAGGAAAAACATGGAGAACAAATGGAAAACTTCACACTGTCCTCTGGAATTCAATCATAGATGACTTTTAATAGCTTCATTAATTAAAGAAATGTTTATCTGGCACTTACTGTATGTTAGATTCCTTTCTAAATGCTGTGGGTATGAACATAACTGATAAATATACATCCCTCTGCTGGAAAGGATTAGGCGGGTGGCAGAGACATATTCATACTTTATTCTTTTTAATTGAATATACCAAAATATTTAAGTGATAGATATAGTGATAATATTCTTAATAAATTAGCCTAATTTCTGTTTAAATGGACAGATTTTTTATATTATATGAACGAAGTAAATGGAGCTAAGAAATAATTAAAAGATGTTCCACACACAGCTAAATATAGAAATATTAAACTCAAAAGTCACTCTGTTAATTACAAGAAATTCTCTGTTTTCATAAATTAAAAATCTAGAATAAACAGCTTGGTCCTCACAAATCTCATGAAATTAAAACACTGTTAAAGAAAAATAACAATGTAAGGTGTATTGCATATTAGATAAGCCACATGTATATAAGGCAACACCTTCGAATTGTATTAATGATATTACAAGAATCCATGAGAATATAAACTAATCTTCTAGTTATTTTAAAATATACACATATTTCAATACCAGAAAACATGATGTCTTTTTGAATGTATGTGTCATGTGTGAAACTGTGTATTGTCATAATCCACCAGAAAGATATATAAAACACTAGGGTATGGTGACAGAAATAAAAAAGAGAGGATGGAGAAAAAGGTAAAAATTAGTTAGAAAAATGTGCAAGGTGTAAAGGGAAAAGTGAGGAGGAAGGGAAGAAGAATCTTTTCTTACTCATCTGTTGTGCTAAGAGAAGAGGAGGAGAAATATATTCAGTATGAGTTGGGACATGATGAATTTTCAATGTTTGTGGAACCACCACATAGAATAGCTGATGAAGAAACAGAGGCTGGAAATGGAATAAAGTTACCAAGAGGGTGTGCAGAATGAGAATAGCAAAGGAACTGGGATGGAAACACAGTGGCACCTATATCTAACAAGTGATAAGAAGAGGAGCTGATGAACAAGGCTGACAAAGTGTTCATAGAGGAACGAGACAGACAGTGGAGTTCTAGGAGATAAGTAAGTAGAGACTTTCTAAGACAGATACACAAAGGAGACTTAGTAAAAAGAACTAGCATATATTCACTAAATTTACCCATATGAAAGTCATTGACAACTATAATAATAATAGTTTTTGCATTACGACAAAGAAAGAATTGAATGTAATGAACTGTTGAGGAACTGGGAGATTAGGTCATGGGAACAGAGAATTATTAATTCTCCCTTGATAAGACTGGCTTGAAAAAGTCATAAAAATAAAACAGTAGTTCTACAAGTAGAGAGGAAATGACGCAGAAGACCATAGTCTTGAAAGACACAGGTAAAATAAAGAGTCAAGTGGTCGGGTGAGATAATGACCTTTTACATAGAAAATGAGACCCTTATTTCATCAGGCAGGACAAATCATGAGGTTAGTTGGGGTGATGAATTACACTTAGAATATAGGTAAGGCAAGAGCATTCCTGTCTGACGAGCTTGAAGATTTTAAACCAGGGCAGGTTGGATATGTGCGGGTTAAGGGGAGGAGAGCAAGGATAAGGTGTCTTGAGGAAGAGTCCAGTTTGGCAACTATCCTTAGGGGCCTAGCAAAGAAAGCTCTCCTTAGACAATAGGAAGGAATATCTCTTAGTTTTTAGCTAGTAATGAAATTACTGTTTTATCTCTGTGTTTCAGATGTGAAAAGTTAGGCTCTGAAGTGTTAATATTGTGTAAAGCCATGATTGGCCATGGCTTCAAATGACCCTCAGTGATTGAATGAACTAGGCCCAGACCAGAAGAAATAGCCAGGAAAATAGTGAGCTAAATTGTTTCCAGCCATTAAGTTTGGGAATAGTTTATTATACAGCAAAACTAACTGATACAAATATTTTGGACATGGAATATGTTGAACCTGGAATATGTTCTACTGTGAAACTTATAAAGCAATAAACTCCAAGAGAAAGCAACTCCATGATCTTGGTTTGTGTTATTTCTACTATGGAGACTTATTATTTGGTTCATTTTCTTTCATAATATAATTAGAAAATTGAAGCGTTTCTTGCAGAGCATGATTTTCATTACAAGAATTAAATTTCACAACAGGGAAGATTGTTGAGATAACAATTTTTAAAGGTTAGAACATTAATCACCAAACCATATTTAACAACAAATGATTAAAATTGATTTATATGGCTTATATTTTGAATCATGCATGTACTTATATTTGTTGCTCCTATTTCTAGACAACAATCTGCCCTATAATTAACATAAACACCTTTTCCATGACCATACCTAAAATGTGCACAGAGAGCAGTTGCTTAATAAAACAAAGTGACCTCTTATAAGATTATGGGTTATCAAATCAAGCCCAAATCTAGGTAGCTATTGCCTCAATTTATGACTCCTTCCAAGAAGAAGCATGCTATAATCTAACCTACATTTAGGAAGCATATTTTGTTTTGGTTATTCTACACTATATGTGGTAATATAAAATATCATGGTGTGACCACTCACATAAATACATACACTTGTTTGTATATTTTTAAAAAAGTATAAGGAGTAGTAATTATGATAAATTGTTTCTGCTCCTATTCTTGTGTGTATAAATATCTGCTCACGTATTTCCCTGTTGAAAGCTTATTCTTTTATACTAAATGTTTGTTTCCTTTCAGAAATTGTAAATTGCTTCAAAATGAAGTCAGTACTTTAGCTAAAGGTGATCTCCTACAAATGACTCTTTCAGGAAATAACATGAAACCAATCTCAGGACTTTCTAGCAAATCACACCACTTTTGTGTCAGTGACTGCACATAATAGTTGAAAGAAGGTAGATCAAACTGATCTTGGTCTTTCATTACTCCTTAATTCTCTACTTTCTGAATACAAGTGTAATCAAAACCTCTTAGAAATCCTAATTGCTAGTCCAGCATGGTGGTACATGCCTGTAATCCCAGCACTTGGGAGACCGAAGCAGGAGGATTCCACATTTGACTAGCACCTGGGCAACTTGATGTGAGCCTGTCATAAATAAATAAATAAATAAATAAATAAATAAATAAATAAATAAATAAATAAATGTGCTGGGGATGTAGTACAGTGCAGAGACCACGGTTCAATTCTTAGTCCTCTCTCCCACACACACAAAAAACAACCCTAAATGCTTTCACATTATTGGGAATCATTTAAAACCTGCCTCTTCAAACTAATACTCAAAAAAAGTCATCATAAATAAGAACAACACTGTGGCTTTGGCAGACATTGCGTAGTTATATTAATAAAAATATTAAATTCCTAAGTTATAAGAAGAATTTGCATAAATTTTCATAGTAAGAAACAATATTAAAGATAATGACTATTACTTAACATAAAGTAGATGTGGCAATTTCCTTTGTCTGATTATGAGCCCCTAAGTATCCTCAAATATACTTTTTAGTCTTGTACTAAAAAGGTATCATTCTTATTCTTATAATGCTATTTTGAAAGATACTTTTGTTAAGATCATTCTATGTGATTTCTTTTATAAACCAAAGTAAATTCATTGGTTAAAGTGCATGTGCATATCATATTTTTTGAAAGACTTTGGTTCCAATTGGACCTGAATATACTTAAAACATACAGCAGGGATCACAGACCTATTCGCGGCATTTTATGTCTAGAAAATTCTGATAAAAATTGACTATTCTTTCTCCATAAAAAGTGACGTACATACATGCAAACATAATTTGATCCAATTTGGGTGACCTCTGAATTCACTATGGATTTTTGAACCAGAGGTAAAGATCTCTTTATTTAGGATATTTAAAAATCAGTACATTTGTGACCATTAATCCTGATCTGCCAGCTTCACTGAAATCACTAAGAGATTAGTAAAGCAACTCCTGGGTGTGTCTGGTTGGGTTTCAGAAGAATGACTTTAGGTTCTATCTATGGTCTCTGAATGCTTCCTCTCTAGTTCTGTTCCTCTCCTCTGCTTCCTGACCACCATGTACTGAGCATCTTTTTCCAGCGCATCCTTCAACCGTAACCTCTGTGCCATGGAGCCAACTTACCATGGACTGAATCCACTTAACTCTAAACCATATTAAAATTATCCTCTTTTAAATCCAGGCGTGGTAGCACTTGCCTGTAACCCCAGCACCCTAGTGGCTGAGGCACGAGGATCACTGGGAGTTCAAGGCCAGCCTGAACTACAAAGAGAGACTCTCTCAAGAAATAAAACAAAACAAACAAATAAAAAACAAAACAAAACAAAACTATTCTCTTTTAAGCCATGGGTGTCAGGTATTGGATCGCAGCAATGAAATAGCTTTCTTCAGCACCCTCATTACTCCCCAGTTGTCCATAATTCTGGAACTACATAAATGTAGCAACAGTAGTTATTTCTATTTTTCTTAACTTCCTAGTGGAGGGCTACTATTAAGAAACCATTGGTAGACTAGTCTCCAGACAAGAGCATTAGAAAATGAAAATAAATTAAATTAAAATGATGTGAGCTTTGGAGAATCATACGAATCAGCAATGAAAGAAATGTGTGCCATGAATTTGTGTCTTCATCAGGAGCCATAAATGAGGTAACATGAAAATGTCATTCATATCAATTGCGTAATGCAATGGATTGGAATAGCCATTGAACTGTAAGCTGAAATTTTTAGTTTGTTGGTTTTAACTCCTTTACTATCAATAAGAAGCACATGTCCTAAGGAAATGAAAGGGGCAACATTTAGAAATTTATATTTAAGTTTCTATATAAGCAAACACATAAAATGACACATATATGCATGTGTATATGTTGTATATGTATAGAATATATGCATATGGAAAAATGTATATGGCATATGATATATATATCACAAAATTGAAGGATTTTATTCCCACTTAAATGTTTGCTCTTGTTCTATTTCATTGGCTATAAAAATGACAATAATTTGAAAAAGGGGTTAATCTTAAAATGACTGTGTTATCAAAATAACTGTTGCTTTATAATAATGAATATTTTTCCTGAAAATATTTTTAAAAGTGGGAAAATTTTTGAACATGTTTGGAGAGATTTATCTTTGCATATTTTGCCACCAAATTTAGAAAAAGTGAGCAGCATAACATTATCACTTATGGTATCATAGTTATTCCTGTCATATTATGATTAGCCCTGATTGAAATGACATTTCCAACATGTACCAAAATGGTGAAAATGGTAATTACACTTGGCATTTACATAAGGTTACTCTTTTCTCCTACAAATTTGTTAAAAATTTGCATAGGCATATTTCTGTGAAATAAAATAAACATTAAACTCTATGCATTCTTAGATTATTGTTATTTTGGGCTAATTTCTTGCTACTTTATGCCAACCAAAAATTATTAGCAAGATCTTTACAGTAAGATGAACAAAAGGAAAATAGTCTATCAAATTTATGTTGAGGAGTTTTCTGTTAAAATGTTTTGCTTCTTTCAAAATAATGTAGACAATACGTATTTAGCGTGCATGATTATTGTTTCTGTAATCCTATACAAGGTTACATTTTTTCATCATAATTGAGAAAGCATCTATATGGTTCAAATTAGTTCAAAAATCTCTTCTTGAGAAAGATACAGCCACAAAGGAAATCTCCCTTGAAATATAATAGTCCACAGATTTTGAAAAGCCACAATTTCTTGTGGTAGTTATATGCTGTGTCTATACAAACTATGAATTAAATTTCAGATATTTATTCAATATTTACTATGAATCAAGCACTGTACTGTACTAGGTTAACAAGATTTGATTTGCATATCAGTACTAACTCAAATAGCTGGGTGCTGGTTGCTAATTCATTTACCTTGAGCCAGATTTCTTTATTATTTTATGAAAGTAGCACTAATATTACTTATGTCCCAAGCTGAGTGTCTTAAATAAGACTCTGCTTGTCAAAGTATTTTGTTAAAATTTCGTACGTTGTATTTTTACTTCATAGGACTACTAAGGGACTATAAAGAGACTATATGAGAAAGAATAAAAAGAAAATCTTTAAAATACTATGTGAATGGTGTCATTATTATTGAGTAAATCCACACACATACACATGTGCAGACACGTCAGTGTGAAGACTGCTAAAGCTAAAATGTTAATCTTTCCAGAAGATATATTGTATTTAATGTGCAATCATGTCCTCTTTTACTTACATATTCACTCTTGGTTCCTCAGAGAACGAACAAATCAACAAATACATAACATGAAATCAGAAGCATAAATTTTGTAAATTTTATGGAACTCCTTAAGTTTTTTATTTCTGATTGAAATTGCTGTCACAGCTACAATTTTTACCCTTCTGTCATGCATCAGTAGATGCTATCCTAAATATGCTGCTATGAATAAAAATATTTTCCAACTAACAACTCTCTAGAAAATTATACTTTTAAAATTAAATAAGAAAAGCCAAAGGTGATTCAATTCCTAGATTAATTATTAGAATATTTTGGTTCCTTGACGTTTGAGGAATTAAAACAAAAAAGAAAACTTGCTTTAATTGTCATGTCAACATTGCTGTCTCTGAGCATAATTCTGCATATTTTCTGGCATTTTTTCAGTCATCAGTACAAAGCTGACAACCATGTAGTTTTCTCTTAAACTTGGGGGCAGAATTTCAGCAATGTTGACACAGAGGTCAAAATATTTTGGGAAAATTAGGGACCTTCTCATGGCATTGTGATTTGATCCCATAGAAAACCCAGCTATTGATCCTGCCTATTTTTTCTTTCACTTTATAATTCAATAACACGAATAAAGATACATTTGTTTAGGCTTTCCGTCTGCCTTTAATTTATTTTTCACAATGTGGCCCACAACCTTTGGCAATGGGGCTATCAGAAAATTTTGCTGACCTTGAGTTCATCTTCAAAGGGAAATACAAATGATTAAGACAGCATAGTAAATGTACCAAGTCCCCACCCCCCCAAAGTGAACCTAATTATACACAACAAACATATACTAAAAAAAAAAAAAAAGAGAAACAACCAAAAAAGAAAACCACTTTAGATCGTTAATATGTTCATCAGAAATTGTTGTAAATGTTGTCATTTTCTGTGGTTCTGGGATGCTCACTATAACACATTTCTAAATTCAAAAAGCAATACCTACTCCAACACTGAAGAAAGAGTTGTAATAGATATTATATAAAAGGAAGGTTATATTCAAAAGAGAGGAGAACTAGAAAAGGGGAAGGGGGAAGAGAAAGAAAGGAAAAAGGAAAGAAAGAGCAAAAGGAAAAATGAGAAGATATAAATAAACCTGCTGTAAATAGGGAAGGGGAGAGCAGAAGGGAGGGGTGAGGAAGAGGGGGGAAAACCAAGATACATCATGTACAGGTAGGAAATAACCATGAGGAATGAGATCATTATGTATACAATGTACCAATACATGCTCTTGGTAAAAAAAAATTAAAAATTAAAAATAAAATAAAATAAAAGAACAGAGGGAATATTTTGTAACTGAGAAGGCAGTCAGGGAATTGCCTAAGGGGATTGGGGTTACACAAAAAGGGGGAGAAAAAACAGTGGAATGATTTTCAGAGAGAGAAGAGAGAGACCTCACAGTTGTCCCCAGGGCTGTGACAGAAGTAGTCACGATTTACTGGGAAGCTCCTTACTTTTCTACACTTTCAGATTTATTATCTTTATCTCCATCCTATAGCAGATACTCCTGCCCCCGTAGCTTCAACACTTGGATTATTCTTTGAGCTCTCTCTTTTTTCAACCAACACCTCATGCCAACATTACTTCTGTCTTTTGAGTCTGTCCCCTTTCATGCCCACTACGTGAGCCTTAGACTGCAATGCCAATATCACTAGAAATACCTGAAGAAGCTCTTTACTTTGCTTCTTGGAAACCAAGACCAGACAGGTAGAAATGACTGAAATCCCGCTCTTTGCGACTGCTAAAATTATCTTCTACAAACCCTTCTTTTCAGAATTATGACATCAATCTCAAGGATGCTACTTAAGTGGCTCATATGTTGCACCTTACTATCGGCCTTGCATTGTGACTATTGGCTGAAAACCTCTTTGTGACTTGCCTATACATTAATGTCACTGGGGAGATTTAAGTAAACAAAACTCAGAGAAAATATTTTAAATTACAGATTCACAGGCTCCATGATAGATCAATCCAATTAGAATTTCTGGGCGGTTTCAGCAGGACATGGACTTTACTAGATGACTCTAGCATACAAAAATATTTGAGGGGCTGGGGATTTAGCTCAGTGATTAGAGTGCTTGCCTTGCAAGCACAAGGCCCTGAGTTCAATCCCCGGCACCACAAAAAAAAAAAAAAAAAAAAAAAAAAATTTGAGAACCATTAAGTTGTGTAAGGCAGAAGCCTGGTTCCTTACTTTGACATAAAAAAAAAACCCTTAAATTCTCTGATAGATTTAAGCCTTGCTTATTGTAAACGCTGATTATTGTTATCATATATTGAATTTGATTATTCTAATTTTCTTACCCTGACTCATCTACAGCTGATCCATCCGGATCATTATTTGTAATCACACTGATTTGTCACTCTTACCTGCAACTCAAAATAGAAATTAATACTTCCTGACCTTTGTATATTTTTCCCTTAGCTTGAAATGAACTTCTGACTCTTGGTTGTCTCATGGATTACTACTCACCCTTCGAGACCCAGATCAAACATTGAGTTCACTAGGATGAGTTTTCAGACTTCTCTAAATCCCCTGGGCTGCCTCGGCATGTCATTCCTATTTCTACCAGGCCCTTCTTTGTGTCACAGGGTAATTTGCCTCTCAGCATACAAGTTATTTGAGCCCCCAGCTCTTTCATCTCTATGTCCCTAATATACAGCAGAATACACAGCGTATACTATTTCAATGGATGTTTTAAAATGAATTGGTACATTAATAAATAATTGATTTTCAAAAGAAGATATTTAATAGTCACTGTATTGATTTTCCTAAGTGACAGAATATTGCAAAGGATTTTATACACGTTATTTCATTGAAACCTCAGAGAAACCAAAAAGAAAAGTTGTTACTGGTATCCTCATATTAAAACTGAGGACACTTGAAGAATTGAGCTCTCTCTTTTTTCAATTACGCAGAAAGCTTAATTGTCAAATTCACTACATCAACATGACTTGACTTACTCTTTGTTCCTGGAAATCTTTTTTTTTTTTTTTTTCAGAAAGTAATGTTGTAAACTAATATAGCTTCAGTGGTGACTTCAGTAAGTTCCTGGCAATATATTTGACAGAACTATATAGTTATCAACCGGCTCTTTCTCGAAATGACAAGTGTTTATCTGAGGGAACAGCACCCTTTTCGGGAAAAATGGATTGTTCAACTTGATGAACCTCCTCACTTACCTAACCACTATTTACTCATCAAGACATATTCCAAGACCTAGTATTATAGGCAGCTAAGTTTGATAGAAATTAATATACAATCAGAGAGGGATTGAGCCCTCAAGGAAGTCAGCACAGAAAATAAAGATCTCAGAATTGGGACCAGAGGTGCATCTGAAAAAGGCTAGTCATCAAGATGGAGACACAATGGCCAGGCCTACATGCCTCCCTATGGGATAAATAGTAACTTAAAATCATACTGTAATTAGCACCACCTGGTCCAGGAAGCCCAGCTAAGCATCAGACACCCAGGTGGGTGACCAGAGCATCTGGAACCACCTCTTCTCCAAAATGCCTTTGTTCTTTCCATGTCCCCTACTACATGATTCGCTTCTCTGTTGGATCCATACTGGCTAAGCAGTTACACTTGTAATCCTATAGGTTGATTATAGTTTGATCCACATAGTTCCCATGTTGTGACTTTGGTATATAAATTACCTCTGACAAAGGGGCTTGATGGCCACCCCATTTGGGACCCTTTCTAGAAATCCAGAAGTTATTATTCTTCCCTTTATTTTCAATAAAACTCTCACTTCTTCCTTTGATTCACGACTTCATCCCTCAGTATTATGAGACCACAGACTCAGCACATTTGGCATCTAACAGATCAGGAGTTGTGTTTCTCTTGTGTCACTAGGACTCATTGGGTCTGTCAATCCTTGTCTATTATTCCTTATATATTTTATATTTTTGCCTAATTCCATTAATCTCTGCAAAGACCAATTTTCAACCATGTGAAACCAGACCTTCCCAAACTCTATGAGTTATCACCCTTCAGGCTCTGTCTTTGGAGAGCTAAGATTCTGTCAATGTGTTGGTCTCCTTTACTGCACTAAGTCATAGATTCAGCTGTTCTTGGTCAACAAGGTTTATTGGTGGCTATTTTGAGAAGGTAAGAGTCGAAGCTATTTTTTCTCATTCACAGAGTCAAAAATGAATCCTTTCCTAGATCTAGGCATGTAAGAACAACCCTACATTTCCTCTGTTTACAAAATAAAATTACTTTATTACTTTGTAAGATTCCAATAAGCCTTACAGCACCTGTGTTTTAATATTTATAGACTTGTTTCCTAATTCTTGTATTTCTAGGGAAAAATTCTATCTGGCAGATTGAATAAAATGTGCATTGGTATGTGGAAAAAGGAAGGCTTTGATACGGATAGGAAAACTCGATCCTTTGAAGCTTGAAAGAATGAAGGTTGTGGGTCCAGTCGGTGCTTAGAATGCTGAGTTCTCAGTAACTGTCTAAAATCCGCTTTTCTTTTGTATACTTGTATCACTTCTCTAATCTCACGGTTTGCCACCCTTTTAAGCTTCCCCAACACAGAACAATTTCTTAAAATAATGGCAACATTTAATTAGGTGTTTCTTTAGCTCAGAGTGGAGGAATAAATTTGGACTAGATCTTCCAAGGATTTTTAAACTACTCTAATGGCCATGGGACTTACCTTGAAGGAAATTGAGAGAATTCTTGAAGAGTTTTATGTGGAGAGGGGCTTAATGAGGTCTACGTTTTAAACTATCACTTTGCTGGATTACGACAGAGTGAAGGGCACAGAGAATTCAGCTGGAAAGTTGTTAAAGTTGGAAAAAGGCCCAGAATGTGAGCGTGCAGGTCTGTGTTCTACCGAGGACTAAAACGTGGATAAGCTGCTCCTCCTCTCTGGGCAAAATTTTGCGGCCTACTTTGACACAGATTACACAGGGAAAAAAAAGTCAAACTCTCTGATTAGTATTTGTAAAATATCTTTTGGTCTCCTGACTCTGATTAGCAGCAATGCAGTATTTTTAAAGTAAGAATGGCCTCTTTTTCTATGGTGTATGATGTGAATGGACTCGAACTGAGAAAGTGGATGATAGTGGGAGCAAGGAAATGGACCATGTTAAGGGCATTTTATTCTCAAACCAATAGACAAAAGCTACCCTAAAAACTTTGATTTCATGGTATTAGGAAGCAACTGACAAAGTACTGAGAATAGATTATGAGCCAAAGATTTTGCCTGAGGATATGTATCAAACCCTGAGGAGAGCAAGAGAAATAAAAATGGAAAGGGACCTTCTTTTTATATAAATTATGTCCTCTTTTGTCCTCCAGCCTCCCTCTGGAAAATTTTCTCATAACAGTTCTTGATAATATACCCACGTCTATATTCCCATAGTACTCTGTTTTTTGGAACTGCATGAAGTTTTCTATTTATTAATTTCATTGTTCTATTAGAAATATCTTAATAAATGAACAAGATTGTATCTCAACAGTGCCAAGAACATAGCTCAATAGTTGTTGGTTGAGTGAATGCATAAATGAACCAGAAAACAAAGTAGGAAATAATGTGTGGAGGGCCTGAAATATTTAATTCGTTTTTATTGTTGCTGTAAAACTTTTATAAAATGTTCTCTACTGTTTCACTCAGATAAAAAGAGAGAGTTCTTAATCAACTAAATTTGGGAAATGCTAAATTAAGCAAAGTTTTAATCTTTAAATGAAGAATTTAAATATTTGTCTTTATTCTTAAAGGATCTTTCATTATTGTAGCTATTAGCAACATATGACTATTGAATTATATTTCTATGAAAGAAAATTAAAAATCCAATATCCAGTTGTACTACCCATATCTCAAATATGAAGTGTGATTAAAATATATAGTGATTTTTTTATTTAAAAATTATTATAGTAAAAGCACATAGCCTTTAAGACCTATCAAAATACTCCCCTTTGCTTTGAACACACTCATCCCATTGCTCTCGTTCTCTGAAACAGTCCTGAAAGTCATTTCTCTTAAATATCTTTACAAGGCATGATCACAAATATGGTGAATGAGGCTGCCAAGTGCCATCCGATGGAGTGGCAGGCTCAGAAAAACAATGTGGTGTGTCCTCGTCTAGCTTATTCACGGGATCTGGTACCTTGAGATTTCTGGATCTTCTCCAAAGTCAAAAATAACATGAAAAGCAAATGTTTTGAATTGATATAAGACATTGTAGCTGTCATGACAGCACAACTAAAGATTTTCATGAAAGAGTACTTGCAGTACTACTTCAGAAAGTAACAAGAATGATAAGTGTGTTCCAAGAGAGAGGAAGTATTTCGAGGGGGATTAATGTAATAAACAATAAGCTTTTACTGCAATAAATTTTTAAACATTTAAACATTCACCATATTTTTCAGTAATAACTTGTACTTAATAGCTTATGTGGCTATTGGTTTCTGTATTGGACACCAGAGATAAAGTATATTTCCTAAATCACATAGAAAGTTTTATCAGCTCACATTAATTGCTCTAACCTAGAGAGAACAGTATTCTTGATAACAATCTTTGGAAAGCTCTGGTAGAATATATTATTTCTGAGCATTCTCTATGTGCGAATTTTTAGACTACAAATTGCAATAAAACTGTGACATATTCTTTACTGCTTGATTCATTGCATTTACATCAGACATAAAGCAGGTTGTTCTTTGCAAATTAAATCTTCATGTATTGAGTACCTGTTATGCACATTTATACATGGAGTTTGGTGAGAATAATTATGAGATCAAAGTAAGAAAAAGAAAAGCTACTATGTAACATCCTTCATGAGCCAGTTTAAAGTATTCTATACTGCTTTGATCGCTACTTTTGGCAATTTCTGGTGGTGAAGAGTCTCCCTAGAAGGCCATTTGCCATACTTTATTTTATTCCACTCCTGTAGGTAGTCCTAGGAGCTTCATGGGAAAAAAGTACTGAGTTAGGAGATGGAGGTTAAATTTTCAGTCCATTTTCTCAATGAAAAGTAAACCTAGAATAACCTCAGAGAAAGTGACTCTTATAAACTTAAATAAGTAGAAATGCCTGGAGAGTTTTAAACAGATCCAGATAGTTATTTCTCTTAGCCATACAGAAATAAATGCTGAAAGTTTCATATACTATGTCTGAATCTGGATTCAAATTCAATTTGGAATTTACAAATAAAATTTAAGAAGAGTAGAAGCTACTTAAATAAAGGTAAAAACTGGGGGCTGGGGATTTAGCTCAGTGATTAGAGTGCTTGCCTTGCAAGCACAAGGGCCTGAGTTCGATCCCCAGCACCACAAAATAAATAAATAAATAAATAAATAAATAAATAAATAAATAAATAAATAAATAAAGGTAAAAACTGGTTTATTCTCTGACTTCCAAGTTCTCTCATTGTGTTAACACATAGCTTTTTATAACACATAGCTTTTTTTTTTGTTCTTTGTATTGTTTATTTTTTTTAAATTTTAGCAGTACATGTTTGCAGTACATAATGATAACATTCATTATGGGGAATTGGTATGGGTACATAACACATCTCGATTCTTTTTTGTCCCTTTCTACTTTTTATTATGATTTAAATTTCTTTCTTCCTTTTTTTTCTTTTGGTGTGATTTCTCAAATGAATGCCTCTTGGAACAATGACATAAAATACTTAACATTGTCATGCTTTTTATTTACTGCTTTCCATTATGTTAATATTCACATTCCAGAGACGATTGTTTCCATTTAATTCCTCTCCTTACCCCCATGAGCCTTTTCCATGATGTCTCATTAGGCACATTCCAGAGATGATTTTTTTTCACTTTCCAAGTATGTAATTTAATGTTCTGCTATTATTTTGCTTTACTTTGTTTTCTGGTTTCAGTTTCTTTGAATTTTTGCTTCTCCTACCAATATTATAGGATAAAGCAGACTCAATATAAATTTCAAGTATTTCAAACAATAAGCTTATAGAAAGATGGAATGAGTACATGTCAAAGATTTAGAAGGAGCCAAAATAACAAAGTTGGTCCAAAGAGAATACCAGAAACTGGTAGTTATAATCTGTGAAGTTGACTAAACTTTCTAGTTTTCTTCTTGATGATAAGCCATAAGACATCTAGCAATGTCTTTCCCAAGCACCCAAGTGATCTCTGCAGCAGGATAAGGCCTACGTAAGCATCACTTAGCAGTAAATTGGCCTACTTACCTTGCAGGAAGTTTCCTCTAATGTCCTCCACTACTCTTCCTCTAACCCATTCTGAGGCTTAAACTCTCTCCTACCTTGTGTTTCAATGGACTCGAGTTCAATCTCGCATCTCTACTGCAGTAGTCTTAACTGACATTGGAATAGCCCTGAATAAACTCTTCCCTGCGATTTGTAACGAGTATCCTTTGGCATTCACCTTTGACTAAAAATGAAGGGTAGAATGTGATTGCAAAGTTAGGTACAAAATTGGCTAATACCTTATAGAGAAATAAAACTGCAACCTTTAGTGTTGTGCTTTTCATCTGAAGAGAATTTACACCCTTCCTAGAAAAAAATATTGCAACTTAACAGATTTCTCTAAGTTAACATGTCACTTTACAGAGTCTGGGATAATAGTTTTCATCATATAGTTTTCTAATGCTGTTTTAAAGTAATTGAATTAGCACTCTTACGATTCCAGACACATCTTGTTGAAGACTTGTCAAGCCATTTCAGTGAATTTTATTTTTTTAAAAATTTTTCCCAAAATTTTGAAGCTAGTGACTTTATTACCACTGTAATTTTTGTAATACTGTCTATTTAGTCATTTAATTACTTGATTTTTTTTTTAATCTCTAGATTTCATCAGTTCTAAGCTATAAAATTTGCTCATGTTTTTATCATCTCTATAATCGGGGATGTCTTTCACAATTGTTGTGATAAGAAAATGAGGTAGGAGAAGGGTGTTTGGATTTTGGGCCCAGACTGACCAGGCTGACATGCTAAGGGAGTTGCCTAGACTGGACATCAGCCTGGGGCATGAAACTCACATGATCAGGAAACTCTCACTAGAATTTAGACAAAATAAATAGAGGCCAGGCAACCAGGCCAGGTCTCTACTTCTCCAGCTAAGTCCCTAGGTCTCTCCAGCTCTCTCTCATCCCTTTCCCAGCTCCTTAACTGCCAGAGGCAATTTCATTCATGAGTGCAGAGCAACCAGTTTTTCTTCTTGCTATTTTAAATAAACTTTCTCACCACGTTCAATCTGTCCCATCTGATTCTTGGTTCCTGACAGAAAGAACCTGGAATTTAGAATGCAGCCCCCATAGCAAAAACACCATGTCATAATTTATTGGCCTGGATATTGATTGTGTCTCTTACAATATTTGACACATCTTACATTCAGTGAAATAATACAAGGGCCTGGAGATAATTTTAAAAGGTTCCTCTCAGGAGAAATGTACAAATGATGTTTTCCACTTATCAAAATGAACCTGCAATTGTGCATCTAATTTTTTAAAGTCCATATGATGATTTAAATTTCATAATCATCCATTTCCTATTTGTGCTATATATGGTTCAATCTTAGTTCTAAATCACACTTTCTGTACTTCTCCATTTTCTCTGCTACTATGGCTTTTCATATCTTCGTCATCTCATTATTTCCTCAAAATATGTTTAAATTCATTAAACTGTTTGTATAGATCATGATTAGCATAATAATAGTTTATTAATAAGTAAATATTGAAATTTTCCAAATGAAATAAATTCATTATTTCCCATACTTGCATAAAAATTAGTTAAAGGAAAACAGTGAAATAAGCTGTTTGATCAGTATATGATAAGGTGTTTCTTAACACTTTCAGACTCAACTGAGTTACTTCAAAAGAACTTTAGAAAAACACATGTAAATGTCATCAATTCACACTATAGTCAAAGGAGTTAGCTAGAAAAATGGGATAGGGTGGAAATTCCAGACAATTTCAACAACATAGAGAGCAGCACAACATGAAACAAAGGAAACTTTAGGAAACTTAGATTAGTTCTGTGCTGCAGATATAAATGTTGAGTAATGGAACGTACCCTGAAGGGTGAAAATCTAGCCCCTACAGGACAGATACTACTGTGGATGAAATTATGTGTAATGTCTCCCACAGACCCATGTATTAAAAGCTTGGTTCGCCTGGGGTGTCCCTACTGGGAAGTGGTAGAACCTCTGGAGGTGGAGCCTAGTTGAAAAGCCTTAGGTCACGCCACTAAAAGAGACTGTGAGACTCTCACCCATGCTGTCTTTTACTCTGCTTCCTAGCTCGCCATGTAAA